>CCAG010008577.1:0-83981 GCA_001077435.1 Glossina morsitans morsitans | reverse complement strand
ATCCCGTCAACAACCAATCGCATGGTTAGATTTGTACATAAAAACTTGTTGAAACTGTAATGTTACCGCCTGCCGAAAAAAATAAGCCACTGCCATGGACATTTCAGCAGGATAATGATCCGAAACGTTCGTCGAATTAGGTGAAAGTATGGTTCCGGGAGTATAGTTTGATGTCATGAATGGCCAAGTCACTCTTCTGGCCTCACTCCTTTTGAGTATGTTTGAGGAGAATCAAAGCGTCATGTTTCCTATAGTAATGAAAACGAATTGTGGAGAAGTATTCAAAAATTGTGATATAATATCCCAGAAGAGAACTGCGATAATTAATTTGAACCACGAATACACGAAGCTTTACTTAAAATCAATCGGCTATTGATTTTCTGAATTGATTTCTCTAAATATGAGTGCTTTTAGATACACAAAAATATATTATGCGTGCGCTCGTCTTCTAATCACATAATCATATTATTCTAAAGTCGGATAGCTCGGTTAAGGAGCGAACAGTCGCGTTAGAGTACCAGCGCGTTAAACCATTGAAAGAAAACTACAGAGCATTAGGTTACAGTTCTTGCCTGAGAAATTATTCGAGTTATGCAAGAAGTCATGCAAAAAGAATGATTTCTATACAATTTCTTTTATCTCTTTACACATGCATTGCATACAGGATTCGTGCATCAACTACTATAAGGAGCCCTCTTTTAATCAATAAGCAATGCACGCTTGCGTAAAGCTCGCAAATATCCGTCATGTATCATTGCAAGCGTCAATTAATTCGATCGTTCGCATAATTGTTGCGGTAAGCAAATATTCGAATACATTCTTTTGAAGAAGAATTTTAAAAGCACACACTCCTCTCGTGTCCATAAAATGCGGGAAGATAGCAGGAAGTGAAGTAAATACTGCACCCTTACACTACAGTGTTGTGGTAATTGCTCGAATTTAACGATTACATGCTCCTCAGGCACAAATTGAACGCAATGAATGTATGTCTACGGTATGTGACCTTAACAAAAAGACGAAACATTTTAACGCAGTTGCATACTTAATAGCCTCCGTTGTTGAAAGGTTTAACAATTTGCATTTTGATTAACATTGCGTTTATGATGATAATTTCTTTTGCCATTTTTCTGTTTCTTGTCCTTTTACTTTAAATGCATGTATGTATGTGTTATATCAAGTTAATAGTCGATTGCCTTGAATTTAATATATGTACGATTGATATTATAGAATTGTTTTAAGGCGACATTGTAGCGCACATACTTTGTACTAAATAAAAATAAAAAAAATTGCTTACTGAAAAGGAGAAGAAATTTTCATTTTGGTGCATTCTTTTTTTTGCATTGCACGCTTGAAAAAATGTTTTTTTTTTTTTTTTATTTTTTTGTTAAATTGTTTGCTTTATGACATATTCCATATAGTTGAATAAACAAACATATGCATATGCGTAACACATATAAGCAAGGAATAGGCAAAGAGAATAAGCGTTTGTTGTTTTATGTGCCTGTATGTGATCATATGCAAATATGCATATGTATGCCTACCTAGAGCAGTGTACACATGCACGCACATCTGGGAAACAAAATGTGATTACATATAGGGTGTGTCAACATGAGCTCAACATTTTCAATGAAGTCAATATTGAAAGAAAAATGAAACCTCTGAGAGCGGATCGACACGACAGCACCTGAAAGATAGAGAACACATAGAAAAGCGCAAACAAAGTTTGAAAAAACAATTATGTTCCGCAAATTGGGGTCGAGTACGTATAAACCGCGTCCAATAAAGAAAGTTGTGTTTCACTAAAAAACGAAATCATTAACTCATTTTGAGCGACCTCTTAAATCCAAACAAAGCTTTTTTGTATGTATGCCGGTATGAGAAATGTCTTAAAATTATATTTAGTTCTCTAGGCTGTTAATGTTTTTCTTTTTTCTTTTTTTTTTGTTACGTTTCTTCTTTTCAGTTACGCTTGAATTTTAAAAGGTTGGAATAATGTCCTTTCCAGACTTTTTTCTGGTAAACTTTGTTGTTATGTGGAATGTTTTTTTTTTGTTCCTATATTGTGCTCTCACAACATACCGCAAATTTAATGTAATTTCTTCAAGCGTAGCATGTTTTTTTTTCGAGTGCTCCTATTATGAAATGAAATTGCGACAAGCAAAAGTGGGGCATGGGTGGGGAGAAAAGTTAAATACTTTTTGTGTGTAAGCAGACTCACATATTATGTGGATGCAGTAAATTTTAATTTTACACTACAATGGAATTTAATTACTGCACAGTATTACTCATCCTGAGCACGATTTCGCAACCAATGTTTTGGTAAATTTTTCAAAAGCTTAACGAAGCATGTTAATTTTTTTAACATTTTTACACACGGGCGTATGAATACGTCATCAATTTCGACGTGTGTTGTATGGCACAGCAGACACATATGCTGTACGTGTTGTGAAATCGTTATTCATACGCACCGTGGAATAGAAAAAGTTCAATTCAGAGATTTTCTAACTGTAATTTCGTAAAACTGCAAACTTTTAATAGCAAAATCGATTGAGTTGAAAGCATTTAATGCAACGGAATCTTTGAATATTAAAAACTTTAAAATATATGCAAATCTACTAATCGAGAATCTTAGGGCTGGTTAATGTCAAATGTTGCTGCCTTGTTGGTATACGCTTGAGTTTGAATTTACTAAACGAAATAAACAAATAAATTTTGTTCTCATGTGCAGAGCTCAATATATTTTGTTTAAAACTATCTGTACGTAAAGTTGACAATTTGATAAACATTCTAGGATATCTTTCCCGTGTATAAGTAATTGCCGAACAATTTTCCTGTGCATACATGTATAAGAGACTATTCTTCTTATTACCAAGCTTATCTCTCATGACTTTGATATAAGAAAATTAATTAACGCCAGCACAGCACAGCACAGCACAATATCCATTCAACAATTAAACGAACAAAACACGCAAACACAAACCCAATTTCCACACAGTATATGATTCTCTTGAAACGTCCAAAAGTCCCATTTAAATATCCATACTAACGAAGAGTAAGAATAAGCTAATATAACCGCTCGCTTGAGAATATCTACGAATATGTACGAGAAAAACACTATAAACGAGCAATAATCACCTCAGTGTTTGTGTGTGCATTCGATAGCTTAGAAACGTTTTATAAGAAGGCAGTATAATTATGTTGGTCTATTCATCCCTTTGAACGTTCGAGAGGTTCAAAGTTCAAAAAAGGTGGAGAAAGAACTATTTCTTGAGCTTATGCTGTAGGATCAGATATGCGGGCAACTTATGTCTTTGATGGACGAAAAAGACGGATTTATAATCGAAAGTCGAAGTCGAAAAACCTAATCAAAATTTTCAATTCTCTCACATACTCGTCTAAGGTGGTAGGTATCCATTTCTACTATAACGAACCAACATGTCAAAAAGGAGTCAAATGTTAAGCCATACTCGCATTGATGCGTGACATCTCTCAACTGGCTTTTCCCATTTTCTTCAAAATGTACAATGTTTAAGGTTCGCTCCAGCTAGGAGACAAATGCTTTACCCGTTTTTTAACATAGGCTCACAGGTTCTTTGGGTCGTTATTTCAATTCGTATGTTTTCGAAACGCCTTCTATTATTTGGTCCCTGCCTAATCTCTTAAAAGAACTACTCATAGTCGCAAATAATGAGATTAAGAACTTTTTCCTTTTTCTCGTTTTTTTTACTTGTCTCTCCTTTTTCTTGTTTTTCTTGCATTAGAATCCCTTTTCCATGAATAGCAATTACCATTTTGAATCCCACTTTGCATGTTAGCAAATTGTCAAATTTATGATAGAGTTAAATGTCCATTTCGCACGTCAATAAAATACGTTTGCTAAACTTATAAACCCTTGCGTGCATAAAACGCAGTCGTAACGAATAAACGAATTTGCTAGAAGTTCTTTTTTTTTATATTTTATATTCGAGCAAATAGCGAATACCATTATGCTAATGTTTATGTGTATATTGTGAAGAACAAGTGAGCACTTCAATTACTTGAAAAAAATAGAGAAACTGAGAAGGATTTTATTAAGCATGCCAGCCAGTATGTCAAGCATCTTAATAATCATTTTTCACTCCATCCATACAACATGATACTACCTTTTTCAAATTAGAACACGTGCATAATATTGAGGTCATAGGGTACATACATTACCTTCATGAGCATAAAAACTTGAATCAACTTAACAATGTCCGCCTATCTGGGCAACGTCGTACTGCAATATTTGTAATCAAGGGAAAAAATTCCGATTAACAATCCATACATATTACGCATAGATGCGAAATTTTATCGGACGTAAATAAATGGACTCGACATTCTATATTGCTAAAAGATAACATACCGATTGGCATTTCTGGATGTCTTACGATCTTTGCCGACTTTTAGGAGCTTGAAAACTACGATCAACGGGGAAAACTGTAGATGAGTATGGACACATTGATTAAGAAGGTCATTGTGCTGAATACATGGACACTGCAATTAACACGTTCAAAATTTCCAATGATCGGGCCTGTCGTATCCATCCGCTTAACCTAATCTATGTAAGCTCATTAGACGACTAAAGCCCATAAATTAGTTATTAATTAAAAATGTATTCCAAGGGGCAGATCAAAATCGGTTTTATATTGTTTTTATATGCTATCTTGATTTTTGTGACTGTAAGCAGTTCAACAATAAACGAACGAACTACTGTATAGGATCATAGGATCAAATAGGATCAACCTAGTAAGTTGGTTACAAATTAAAGAAACCGCAGATGCGTAGCTGTTAGATTAGAACCCGTAACACAACTGGTTGCTTGGGTCTAGTCACAATTTCTAGTATCTTCCCAACTTAAGGGTTGTTCTACTCGGAATAATGCCAGGTGTTTGAGAAGATTTTATGGTGATGCAAATCCTAGGCTGAATTTAGGCTTCCAATGCTTTTGGCTCATTAAAAACAGCAGAATTTTTTACTATAATTTTCTGAACGATTTATGTAATACTAGGAGGTTGCAAAAAGTTTGGCCAAAAGGCGCTAGGGATAGCAGAAGTTCCCATTCGAGCTGCAACATTGTATCCCTGGGCAACTCTTGCAACAAGCGGCTAAAGTGGCATTTTCAGTCAACTTGAGACATTTTTTCTCCTTTTGGATTTTCCCATCGCATGTAAACGTCTAGCAACAGTTGATTCATCAACTTATACGCTATTCGTATGTTGTTTGAGTATTTGAGGTGGATTTCCTCCAATTTATTGTTTTCGAGCTTTTTTAGTCCTCCAGGCCATTTTTGGCCATTGACATCAAAGTCACCGCATTTAAATCGCTGACCAAAATTGACAATTGGGATATACTGGAGGAACGTCACCATAAGCTTCTGAACGTGTTTAGTGGGCTTTAATAATAGATTTCTTTAAGTTAAACAACAACACAATTGATTGCCGAAAATGCAATTTTGAGGATTTCATGGTTAGCGTCGGCGTACGCCGAATAAACCAATAATAGTAAATGGAAAACTGTTAGTTTACGTAGTGGAACATCAAAACCATCATATCCAACTGTTATGTACCCTGGTATTTCCTATTTGTTTAGTATTTTTACCTGTAGAAATCGCTGTTGTTGACTTCTTTACAACATTATTTTTATGAAATAAAATCCAAATTCCTAGCAAAGTCGTAGTCGTCACCGCATATTAACTAAAAACAAACAATAACAAAAAAAAAAACAATTACGCACGAGTCACAAGCATTCCGTAACGTTATGCAAATGACGCCTATTTGACTTAAATGACAAGTACTTTGCTCAAAGAACGTGTGGCAATCTGCAAATTGGTGGTGAATTCTAACACTAGCCTACCATGACCGCAAAGTAAATCTGACCACTAAACCTCACATCAGAGATTTTGCTGGAAACATGGGATAAAGGAAAAAATTAAAACTTCTTTCATGTGTTTTCAAATGGTAAGGAAATTATGACGTAAAAATTGTTGTTAAAATACAAAAAAAAAAAAAAAGAAGTAATTTAGATGTTCAACTATGTAATTTGTGTATGTACAAATGATTAGCGGTGTTTGCGGGCGGACATCTCTAATTTTTAGGTTTTCCTCTCTCCAACAACATACACTTTATGGGATCTTAGCTCTTCCGTTGCCCATTTCCGCACTTTGCATTAGAAATACAATATCAGATATTTCTTTGTCTTTTCTATGGACATGTGGCTAGCTGGGTATACACATACATATATATATATATGTATTCAACAATCCATGTATACATAATGTTGTTATTTTTATGACATCCTCTGCTTTTTCTCTATTTTTATACATGCTTTCTTCTTCCGTTTCACTTACTCTTAATTGTGGCTACCTACACAGGGGTAGTCTGTCGATGTATATGTTACCGCATTAACGTTTTTGTGTTTGATTTCATACGTATTTAGTGGTTGTTTTTTTTGTTTTTCTTTTCGCCTTTTCTTTTAATGCCATTTGTTCTCTCATCCTTGATTTTATGCCTTTCATCAATGGATAAAATTAGGAAATGCTCTCTTTTCGTGGAATTTATTCGCTCTCTCTACGCACTTTGTTTAAAGTTAACTCTACACGATTCACTGGAAAAGAGGTTAACTCCCCTGGCTGTCGACATTGTAGTTTTTTTGCTACCGCTGTTACACATTTCTACTTTACACTCAATGTCGTTCGCTTATGCATATGCAAATATCTTTTCTCTAGAATGCCACGCACATTTATAGATATACACATAAACACAATATAAATGTAGTATCTGTCATTTATGTTACGCTACACGCACACAATCGACGACCATAACAACAACAACATCAGTAATAATGATAACGCTTTCATATTATGTGCTTTCTCTGTATAAAATGTGTATATATATGTATAGCTACAGTATTCCCACACATTTAGCTATAAATACCACCGCGAATACTATTGTACGATGCGATAAATGCACATATCTTCAAATATATTTTATCTATATATAGCTAATGTAGAGACTACATCATTAAATCGTTTTTCTTAATTACATTGTCATTGGATTAGTTGAGTTGCCTCTGTCTCTGCCTCTCGCTTGGTTGGTGTTGTTGTTGTTGATGCTTTGGAAATTCAGAGTTCTGTTTAAATTAATTCGAAAACCAAGATGAGTATGCAAAAGATTAGTTATTGTTATGGCCGCTGCTTCCTTTCTAACGGAGATAAGATGCTTTGTCGTATCATTTGATTTTGCCGGACAATGCAGTTGTTATGTGCATTATTATTCATTGCCAAGTGCTGAATTAACGTATCTGGGTTAAAAGGTTTACCCAGTAACAATTCTAATAGGCTAGGGATATGTACACTTTTTTCGACAAACTGAAAATATGAGATGAATTTTCTGCACTGTACTGTACTGTTAATACTGATACGAAATTCATCCAAAGCAATTGTTAGGTTATTTCAAAAGGTCGCTGGGGATTTTTCCCATTATCTTGTACTCTTAAGGCAGACAATATAATAAGTATAGATATGTATCTATTCTAATTTACAGTAGTTGGAAAGCAACAAAATTTGCTCTAACTTTAGGGAATGTAGGTGAAGTTGTCTTTAGATTTCGATGTAACTATCGCGTTCTAATACTGTTCTCAAAATCTCAAAAATTAAAGCGTTACCTTTGCGCATTACCATATAAGGAAATGTCAGCGAAGTCACGGAGAGTTATACGATGCCTATGATGAAACTACGTTAAGGAAAAGCATATGCCGGAAGTAATTAATTAAATTTTGTAGCAATTTTTCTATATTCGTCTCATGACTATAAGCAGCTCTCTTTGGCATCCGAAGACTTGCGAAGAGTGTACTTCATTGAACCTTGAAAAATAAAAATGTTTTCTTCATATTTAAGCTAAGTTGCGAAAAGAATGTGTCCTAGAGAGATGTACGCACGATGTGAGCCAAGTGGAAGAAGTAGGGAAAGGGTATAACGTGTGTTAGCAGTAACCGCCACATTGGCACTAAAAAGCAAGCCCCACCTGCAACTGCTATATATGGGGATCAGTTGAAAATTTGAATGCGATCAGTAAAATCTTCGCTGGGTGTCAGTTTCCATAGCTTGTGTTGTTCATGACAACTGTGCTCATGCGTTGGTGCATTTTTTTTTAATATTTCGGTCAGCGTTAGTACAGTATGAGTCCCAGGAAATCTTCATGTCAAGTCTCCTTATGATTACTCCCAATAGGTGATTGAAGGAAGCTAGCAGAATAATCTCGACTCGAGATAGTCACACATGTCAAGTATCGCTGGTCTGATTAGGCACTTTTCTTTAATGACAGCGAGGTCAGCATCAGCATAAGAATTTCACGGGTCCCAAGCAATTGCCCTAGAAAGGGCGTTCTCTTCATGATTGCTCCCAATCGTCAATCAAAATAAATTGCTACAGGAGTCTCACCTGTAATAAATGCTCGAAAGGCTAGTGTCTCTGACTGGACTGCGCATTTTCCTTGCCAACGGAAAAATCTTGCATTCGATAAGTATATTAGCTATCCTCGTTGTAAAAATGACCCTTGTCAAGCCGGAGACTTATTGAGTGACATGTTACGAATGTTAATGTACGAGAAAAAAGTAACAGTAGCAGTCCAGCGATTAGTGTTCGCATAGAAGTGAGATATAGAATCAACAGATCAGTGCACTACAATATGAGACCTTCCATGTAATGAATTCGCAGAAGTACTTAATACAATAATGAAGTCTTGTCAAGCGAAGAAGTCTTTCAAGCGAAAAACTTTAACTGACAATGTCAAAGATGGACAAAGGCCGCAAGGGCCGAAGACGGTCATGGCATGTTAATGAGGTTTGAAAGGAATCGCTTATTATTAAGCTATTGGCACCTGGAAAAACGATTGCTTCGCGTAAGGTGTATTAAATTTATTAGGGGACAAAAAAAAAACGTTCCATCCTATCGTATCTAAACTATCCTTGGGCATTTTTTATGGTTTGTAAGAAATCTTTTAGTTCATGTATCACATAGTTGCACCTTCAGATTTTATCACATATCCTCCGAACTCCCTTTAACTAATAAAACTTTAATAAAAAAAACTTTTAATTACAAAACTTTCAATCTTTTAAACGTCATCAGAGTAAAGACATCTCACAAAAGTGAGATAACGGAACTTACACATGTTTACTTAATATCACATTCTTTGTTCAATGTGTTGCCTTTAAATGTATGTTATAATAATAAATTCACTTTCTCATATCATTTTTTCAGATTAATGTTTTTTCATATTTCCTTTTGTTTTTTTCATTTTTTGCTCTTAGTTTTTTGCACATAATAATAATCCTTTCTCTAGAACTAAATTTTACTCTCATTTGCATTATGCATGATGTATAGAAATATATAAATATAAACGTATTCATTCATGTAATACCACAGAAAGCATTTCCACAGTACGGTATTAATGCGTTTAAATGCATTTCTACATGTGGTTCTTTCCATAAACATTTCAGAGCAAAACCAACGCCACATTTTCCTTTTAGATTTTGCCCAACAATAACTTTCCAAGCTTTAAAAGGATGTTTCAGGGAAAACGATTTAAAAGACTTGTTGCGAAATATGATGCGCATTTTGAGGGTTTTGACGGATTCCTTTCCCAAGAAGGCGTTGAAATGTTGTAAAAGCTATGGAATGACTGCATTACTCTTGAAGGGGATTAGGTTGATAAACATAGATTAAATGGAATATGAATGCCAATGGAAGTACGGCGGATCAATTAAATTCAAATTACATAAGCGTGCGCTAAAGAAAATCAATTGTGTTTAGCAGTCTATCTTAATTTCACGATTTTGAAATAAATCAAGAAGAAATAGTAGATGAATGATAGTCGCGTAAGTTCATTCCTATGACAAATGTGTGTATTTCTAGAATTTCCGAACTTAAAGCTAACTTGTACTTGTCAAGTATAAAATGATGCGGTTCTTTTGTTATAAACTGTTTGCACAACTATGCCATATTACTCTCAATGATTTCTCATGCAAAATAAAAGAGAAAACTGTTACACATCATTACGATTTAACAATTTTACGCTCTATAAAAGTATTGTGACAAATATTGCATAAGTAGAAAGACGACTGTTTTAATGTTCCTTTACTCCTGCTCTGCTTGCAATTGCTTTCTATTACAATATTCATCACAAAGGACACATAAAGCTTATCAAACATGTAGAGCACATAGAAATGTGCATTGGACACCATACAAATTTCGTACATTAGTTTGTATGACTAAAATGATTTAATCATCTCAGCTTCTTCGAATTATGATTATGAAGCCTGAAAATTTTCAACATATGACGTCAAACTCGATACTAACTCTTACTACTCTTTTTCGTTCCACTTCGGTCTAAACTTGAAGGTTTGTTAAATCGCTTGAAAAATTCGCATACAATGAACAAAAATCTGATAATTAGAAGTCAATCATTTAATGTTAATTTATGAATAACTGTGATTGATGTGTCCATTATATTGCACTTGCCCACTATGTATAAAGTAGAGCAGCAAGCAGTTGTATGATGTGGTAGAATTCACTGGAAGGCAGCAACACTTTTGCCAAAATACATTATCTTTGATTGCGGTGTGTGCTATAATTGTTGTGCTGGCGTCACGTTTTAAAAGTAAACTTTGCAGAATGTGTTTCTGGTCCTGGGAATATTGCAGTTCGCCAAGAAACGGGTTAGCGTGCTTTGCTCTTGAAAAAGAAAAGTACAGCGGACACTGGATTTTGAGAGAAGATAAAAAGTGGCAGGAAATTCTAAAAACATAGAAAAGATCATGAGAATGATTCAGAGCCCAGGGTTTTTATGGTTTGGAAAAGAAAAATTTGCTAAAAATCATAGAATTGTGACTGCTTAGACAAAATCCTAAGAGCAGAAAGAAAGTTATAGGTTGTTGAATACAAATTATACTTCTCGATTTTGACGGGCCTTTCTCTCAATCTCTTTTCTTTCCCAAGTTTTTTTGTGACTAGCATCGCACTACGCGCGGAGTGAACATTCTTTAAGTGATTGGTCGGATAAAAAAAAGAAAAAGAAAAAAGAAAGAAACAACCTCTTCTCTTCCTGGAACAACAGACCTGCTGGCCGTCATCAAACTGTGACTAATGCTTTAGGAATAAAAACAAGCAATAGGTAAGTGGATAAATCGTAGACGAATCTAGGTTCCCTCGAAAGTTAAGAGATCATAATGAGCAGAGACAAAAGAGAAAATTGGATCTACCGTAAAACACATCAAAAGTGGAATGGAATTCTTTGACAAAAGCTCTTATCTGCCAGGTTTCACGCATTAGAAGAAAAAAGGATTCGAAATGTCCCGGCGCTCAAAATAGCAGACATCTACAAATTACTTAAAATGCAGAAGAAAGATGCAGCTGATACCGGCAAAAATTACGTTGAATTCTTTTACAAAGCGCATGTGGCATTTAAAGAACGAATATTTAAAGACTACCTTGTTTTGGTTTATTTGTGGCAAACAAGCAACGGTTAATTGAAGATATTCTCCTTAAGGAACGTATAATACGAAGTAATGAAATTGTATTGTATTGCAATAGCGTTTTTTATTTAAATGCATTTCTTCACCTTCATCACCGCAGGATAGCAAATGCGCACGCATGGGTAAGCACGATTTTGTCAGACTGCTTGCTATATCCAAAAATAGCTATCGGAGATACCTAAAATAAGTCTGCGTATGACTTTCGACTGATGTCTCGTCTATTTGCTCCTCTGTTGTTGTTGGCGATCAGAGGGAAAGTAATGCCTATAATACTGTTTAACATTCAAACAAGGCGCGACAATTTCGATATGTATTTTAGATCTAGAAGAAACTCGATCAGAAGTTTAATCTTCTCAAAGTTTATTAGAAAGTTGTCGTGCCCCATATCAATAATTTCTAAACAAATGTTGTTCAATGAGAACTGTCCCCAAGGTGAATAGATTTTTCTCACTGGATGGATAGTATATTGAAATATTCTTAACACGTTGAACAAAATGCAATGAAATGTAAAAATTGTAAAATGTAAATTTTTGTACTTTTTTCCTCAATGAAGTCGACATCCCTTAGGGAGGATTGGATGTGTTTTTCTCAGAAATTTTTATTTCACAATTTTTCTCTTGTCTAGCATAAGAAACAAATCGATGAAATTTTATGAAAATATATTTTCCTTAGTTATTAGTTTGTCAATTCTATTCGTGTTTAAATTATTCTTTAACACTAGAATTACCGAGTATGTCATTTTGACCCTTTTCAATTTCCGATTTTCTTGATAACTTTTACTTATACGAAAACACGTTCAACTATCTATAATCGATGCTTTTCTACCTGGTTTAGCTTTGTAGCAAGGTACCGATGACATATTTCTATAAAAAGGATCATTTTGATCCCCTATTTTTGTCGGCTTGCCGCAGTCGTAAAAATAAAGCTCGAATGCTGAAATTTGGCACAAACATTCCCTGATCGATTGAGAATCCAATACAAAAAATGCTTGCGATCTGCCTATACACACGCCCATCATATATGAAAAAACTCGAAAAAATATATATTATATTTTCGTCCCTAACTTTCGATCCAAGTCGGGCAGGACAGACAAACTTAAATATGTATAAGAAAAGGTACAATAAATATATAATAAAAGTGTTAAATAAAAGTATAAAACGCTGAGTCTCGCTCATGTCCATCTGTTTGTTGCATACATTCGTACAAACGTAATATAGCATTATACGACAAGTGGTGTAGGGTATAAGACCAAGAATAAAAAATAACAACAAGGAAGCAAAAAAAAAAAAAAACGTTGTCCTGATTTGTCTACACTGACGAGTTGACATAAACTGTGGCGGTAAGCCTTAAAAGGAACACATTTTGACATTCAATAACAACATTATTAGCCGCTACAATATAAAAATGATATTTAACGGTTACGGCATCTATAAAATCCCTTAAGCACACAATCCTTGAACTCCTCTTTAGTGGTTTTACATAAGCAATTTTTAATGATTTAAAATCGATCTTTTTTTTGTTTTGATTTTTTTATTCAGGTCACTTGATATCATATCTAAGTGAAGACAATAAGAAAACTTAGCTCAATTAATACCAGGTAAAGGTTGCTTTCAATATTCAACACTTTGCTCCTATATAAGTACAAATTATTAATTATTTATTTTAATTTTGTAAAACTTTCTCAGTGAAAAGTTTATCAAAAAAAAAAAATAAATAGAAAAAATAGTGAAAAAGGAGAAAATTTTACAAATTCCTATAACTGTTTCCTACTTTATATATATTTTAGTTTGAATTCAACTTTGAGTCCTTAAAAAGTTTTTCAATGCGCAATTAAATTGTAACATTCACTAGTTTTCACTGCTTCTCTCTGCACGTAATATTTTTATGTAATTGAAGGTTAAAAGATATCTTCACGTGTTCAAAATTGAGACTATAATTACTAATGGGAAGGCTTTTAACGAACGCAATGAAAATTACTTTAAAACACATTGGGGGGGAGGAGGGCTTGATTTTATGGTAAGAGAATGTTTTTACCCTGCTGATACCGTTGGTATCAGAGAACACATAAAAGGACTTTTATTATCAGAAGTGATTCTGAATTGATTTAAGTTTGTCTGTCCGTCTTGTTTTTTTGTGTTTCCGCAAATTTTTGAGATATTTTATTGATATTCGACATACTGACGTGTTTTGGCCCAAGGACCAACGCCATTGAAATGTTGTTCCTTGGGTTCGAATCGTACCACTTTTTCGACCCCTTCCCATATAACGTCCTGTTTGCAAAGTCCTTATATGAACAACTTTCGGGTGGTGTAGGATATATAGTCGTAGGCCGTGACCTTCTATAGTGCTTTTACTTGTTTTTTAGCTTAGAAGTGGGTTGGCAAATGCAAGAAGTACAAACAGAAAGTAGGGCAACAAAAATATTCATTCTAAGCCGAGTGTAATTTCCTTTTTTTTTTGCTACTGATGAGAAAACATTTTATTAATTTCCTCTTTAATAAAATTTAAATATTATGTACACTTTTCTATATTTGTTTGCAGAGGACGGAAGGAAAATTTTCATTTTTCCAAAGTGTGGCAGCATTGAGGTATTTGGTTAAGAAAAGACAAAACGAGAAGAAAGCAAACAATTTCATTTGAACAAGAAAAGGATAAGGATATGCAAAGATGTACATAGATAGACTTACGAGCAAGGTCTGGCGCTGTGAGGTTAGTAGTGGTTTGGTTGACAAAGAAAGTAAATTACGTTACTAGAAAAACAAGAACCACAGAGTGTAACAAAAACTACGTGCAGCCCTTAAATTGTTTATGTCAATATGTAGAAGACATGTATTAATAAATAAACTGCGTATCGTGTATGTTGAACCATTAAGATGCTAAGCGAAACCATAGATTTTGACAAGATAAAGCTAGCAAGGGACTTTCATTCACAACTTCATGCAAGCACCTAAGAACTATTAAATGTTTTTTCATACACTTTCTAATCTAACAGAAGTTTATATAATTTTTGGACTGTGCGACGAGAACATATGCATCTGATCAAATCGTTTGTACCGCTCAGCAGGCAGCTTCACAGACACCATAAAATGTACGTATTTATTATTTATAGTCAGCATTAAATTCCGAATCTATTTAGGCATGTCCGTCTTTCTAATATCTCGGGTAGACATTCTCTTGTTCGCAGGTTTGCATTGACCAAGGTTGAAATTGATCAAAGGACACGCCTACAGTGTAATCGAGAACATCTCTGGTTTTTGCTTTTTTTTTTTTTTTTTTTACTCATTACCCCTAAGTTACAATGGACATACGACAGACTCTGCAAGAGTCCACCACAAGAATGGAAAAATCCGGTAACGTCCACCTAATATTATGGAGTATGGATAAAGGCGCTTGGTATCCGGCCGCAACCGAATATAACTTTTCTTAGTTTCCCTAATCAGGTTCAAAAATCAAATTAATCGATCTGAGCAATGCGTTACAAATGTAGTTAAATTTATATTAAATTGAAGTAAGTTTGTCTGCGAGTAGTTTCATGCTTTCTACTGTGAGTAATAACATTTCAGATTTAATATCGTACCTTGTTGCCCTTTTTAAATATAACAGTACCACGGTTGCTTTATCTTTGTTTAACCATAAAAGACAAAATATGTTATCGTAACCGCAAATACATGGTGGCAGCAGCACATAGTATTGTTTTTAAGCCATACAGAGCTTGCATATGTCTTCCTTATTTTAAATACAGACAGGATTAGCATAACGTTTTTCGATGACAAATCGAATGAAAGGGCTTAAAGGTCTTATCCTCTTATTAGGGTTGGAATCAAGAAACAATGCATTTTGATTAGTTAGGAATCGTAGCAGTGGGAGAACGATTGAAGATTCATGCAATTTTTCAAACTTTCCATTATTTGCTTTTTTTTATAACATTTTTTGTAGAAAAAGGATTTTCAAAAGACATGACATCCGCATCTCATAAATGAAGCATCTAAAGAAAATTTGTTATGTATGCAAGCGCTGACTTTACGACATTGTTTGCATATATTTTTTTTTTTTTTTTATAAAATCCATAAATAATTTTTTTTTCTCTCCTTTGTATACATAGGTGTTAGTATGTATATATGTACGCGTGTATTAAATATTGCATAAATATTTGTACACAAAGAATATATCCATGCATTGTTGCTTTATTCGTCATATATATATGTATATATACATATACAAATACATAAACATATATATAATTGTTGATATGCATGTGCATGCATGCAGTTTACATAAAGTTAAATCAATGCAATATGCATGTAATGTTTGTTTTAGAAAATTTACCGATAATTTATGCAGAAATAAATTAGAAATTTTTCATTTTTATTTCATATACGAAGATCATCAATTTGCATATTTTTCCTTTATTTGTTTTTCATAGAGAAATTTGATTTTAAAAAGTTTCCGACAATAATAAAAGCAGAGAGTAATTATATAAATCGGTTGACATACTTTTTTAAGGGTTTTTTTTAATGGCTCAGATTGGCGGCTCTATTACGAATTGTATTCTTTTATTCTGATTGGAATAATTCCTACTGGAGCTCATATTAGAAAATGAGTGAGAATGTAGACGTAGGTTGTGGACCAGGAATACCCATTACATTGATACTTGGGTATAATTATATCTTATATATGTATGCTTCATTTTAATTTAATATCGAGTAAAAAACTAGAAGTTATCGGTAAGAAGACATGAAAAGTCGAACAAAGGATTAACCTATCACTACTTACTAAGAACATGTGTTATACTTAATCTTGTGGACCAATGACAAAAGAAATATACACACAAGTCTCTTAATATCTGCGGATATTAAGCGGTCTGTCCGATAGCCGAAGAGTGATGAAAGGTATTGGTACTCGATTAGGTCGACTCATGTCCCTACTTTGATCAAGAGCACAGATAAATTAGCGAAAACATTGGACACTCTCGAACGCAAGCTGATATTTAATATAAAGCAAATCGATCGAAGCATCCGTCTACAGCGCAACATAAACTGAGAACTGAGTCTGTTTCCAAAAGCAAAGGAATCGAATTTTTTCTAATTGCTCACAAACTTCTTAAGATGCGGTGACGAGGATCACACAAATTTTCACGGAGGATCTTATATTATTTTTGCAGAAATGGAAGAAGTCGGCCAAATCCCCTCACTCTGTCTGATAAAGGAAACGCTAAACTGAATTTCTCTCGGTTTTTTTTTTTAGTTTTTAATATAAAGATGGTGGGTATGAAAGATTTGATCGGAGCCGAATATAGTTGAGTTTCCCTTCTTTTTTTTTGTTGGGCGGTCAAACTAACAAAGCTAAGATGGAGGGTGACTAAACTCTGTTTAAAAGCGTCCTAATTTTCTCATTTTTTGTTTGTTCCTCCACCACCGTAAGTATTTGCTTAAGAAAGTAAATTTTATCTTAAACATTGGCTTTGACTGTTCGGTTCAGTTGCTTTTATTGCTTTTGATGACACTTGGAATATGTGTGTGTATATGTGCGCTGTCAGTTGCGGTCTTGCAAGTTGCAATTATTTCGCTAAATACATTCTCGTTTCAACTTCTTGGCATCCACCGCGTCACAAAGCTTTAGGCTCCAATTGCATTATCCCCACCCACTTTAGCGGTATAAACGAAAAATGTTTGAAACTTCGAAATGCAAAAATTTTGTGTGTTTTTTTGTTGCTGTTGCTTAAATCACGTTAGTACATTTATTTTATTTGTGTATTTAAATCACATTCGTAGACGTCAACATAAACCTCAACCAACAGCATAATTGTTATATAAAAGACAGACAATGTTTTCATTTTTATTTTAACCGTAAAATTTTTTACTTTCCTTACTGCGGAAGCTATTACAAAATGACAGTTAACCTACTTGAGCAAAGCATATAAATGGATTATATAATAGCGAAGAGAAACAATTAAATATTTTAATAAGTGAATTTAAACTAGGAAAAGAAGGTATGTCCGCATTGGGGAGATCTCTGAATGCTCGTATAACAAATTGGTTCGACTGAAAGCAGTATAAAACGAACCCGAAATTTTGCCTATCTAAACTTACGCACGTCTTATAATCAAACAATCAAACTTCAACGTCATCGAGAATTGATAAGTTAAGTAGTAAGCTCTCAGAAGTGAATGAAGACTTGAATTGAAACTCCTGCGTATTTAAATGTAAAGCTTTTTTTGGAAAGATCTTTAATTGTTAACTGCACCACGTATGCGAGCATGCATATTAGTTAAAATCACTTTGAATGCTACGCACTTGTTCGTCCCTCGGCGCATCTCGGTGATGTTTATCTTTCTAAGCAATTAGGTAAAATATTAAATACAGTTTTATTAGTTATGGTTGGAGCATAAATGCCTTTTCACTAATTGATCTGTGGAGATCAAAGTTTTAGTAGGTTTTAATAAATACATTGATTGATACTAGAAGATTAATGTCTTTATGGTTTACATGGATGCATATTTTTTTAAAACACTTTTTACATCCTACATCACTTACGGTATAAGGATATATTAAGTTTGTGCGGTTGTATGCAATAGCCAGAAGAACTTTTATTATGAGAAAGTGATTCTGAACCGATCAAAAGTGGCGATCTAGAGTGGTATGAGGTATTAATTGGTGGACCCTGTCCCACTTTGAGGTCGAGGTTTAGGTTGTACATCCTAAGTAGATCCGCAAAATCGTATGACTTTTTATTACAATTTACTCCTTCTTAGGAACCCGTTGTCACACGGACCGACGGACATAAGAGTATACATAGCTCGTAACATTTTTCATTGTTACAAAGGTGTGATAAAATGAATATATTATATTCACTCTGCTAAGTGTTGTGCGAAGGTAAGAGTAAAAAAGTTATACACACAAGTTATATATACAAGCATAACACCGTTTGATTTATTCGGTTTATCAAAAATATTTACTCACAACCGTACATTCACTTCAGAAGAGTGCGACAATTTTATATTTTCCACATACGCAAGGTAGGATAAGGTAGAATCAACCGAGAATCTCAAGTTTGCATCGTGTACTCTGTATAAGTATAGTCTGTCCAAAATGCCAAATACATTTCGTCCAAAACAATTCCTTTTTCAGCAAATCTCAAAAAAAAAAAAAAAAAAAAATGACTTTTTTTGTCAATTGCTCTGCTGAAGTTTTTCTGGTTTACTTTCAAAAAAAAAAAATAAAAAAAATAAATAAATAAGTAAATAACTTGCACTATAAATAAATAAGTAAATAACAACCGTACGGACGACGAGCGATGATTTCATTTGTTTGCAAAAGTCAACGCCTGGGGATTTTGTTGTTACAATTTATCATCGCGCTAACACTGACAATCACACTTGTAGACGCTAATAACTCTTTTCAACGTGAAAAATCATTTGTTTTAATTGTATATCTGGCGAATAAAAGCGTAACAGAGAGTTAAATAAAAATTCAACTAAAGAAAACGCGAGAGATAAAAGTAAGACAATAATCACAAAACTATGATAAATTTGCTTATACACTATAATTATGTGTATGCCTATGTATCTGTAGATGCGTCTGTGTATGTACACATGTATTGAGACTTAATATAAGATTGCATGACTCACCAGCGCTTAAAAGATAATAATACAAAAAGAAATTTGAAAATAAAATTAGAAAACTAACAAACAAAAAAAACCGAAAGTTAAATAATAATAATAAAATAAAACAGCAACTAAGCGAAATTGTATGAAAGAGCACTAAAGAAATGTATACATATAATATATACTCGCATAAGTATTTGTATGTATGGATGTGAATGTAATTTTATAGCTGATAAAATAAGCTCGAAAACGTTAAGCAACATTATGTGACTGAATATTGGGGTGTAAAAGAAAACAAAACAATGCGTATTCACGGTCCGGTGAAGAGAAAACAACTAAAAAGACTATCGATCTTAGGACGAATCTTGGATATATACTATTGCACGCAGTTCGTTCGCTCACTAACTATAAAAATGTTAATAAATACGTCCGCTTTACAGTTCGAGCCTATTCTTCAAAAGCTTACCAGATTCGTAAATAATATAAGATTGGATAAAAAGGCTTAAAGGCTATTATGAATATATTTTAACTTTTTAATTAAATTGAAAATATATGTGAGAGCGTCACGTCCACCTTCTATCTTAACTTGAGCTCATTAATTAGTTGCAGGGTAAACTGTAGTTAAGTTTAGCTCTTTGCCATATGGCGAAACAAGAGAATGATGCATGGATGGATGGATGGATGGATGGACAAATATGGGTAAATTGAATCAAAATCAAAGAGAAATATACTTTAAGGAGTTTCCAATGTAGGATTCGGGAGTAGGTGTAATAGGAAGGGTTTTTAATATCCGGATCAAACCTTAACATTCTCAATAGGATATAAGATATTCGGTTCAAGCCTATAGGACTATAATTTGTTTCGTACTTTTGTGCTATTAGCCGCACGAATCTCACGCTCATAATTAACAAATTATTTTGCAATTTTTTACACAGCTTGAGGTGATGGGAATCAATGTTTTATGACAAAGCAAGTACGACTTTTTTGCAATTT
The DNA here is from genome assembly GCA_001077435.1 of Glossina morsitans morsitans. Lineage (NCBI taxonomy): Eukaryota > Metazoa > Arthropoda > Insecta > Diptera > Glossinidae > Glossina > Glossina morsitans. The sequence continues at coordinate 63,835 of CCAG010008577.1, read as the reverse complement.
CGAGTTATCATCGATCTTATCGGATATAATAGGATAATCAATATGAATAGTAAGCGTCGCTAATAATGTATTTCCACCCGAAGTGATTTCGCGAATTTGCGTAATTCCAGTTGGAATTGAAGGAAAAATCATGACTTGGTCATATAGAAAATATCGGATGAAATATAACAAAAACTTCTAACTTCAGTGCAATACGAAATTGTGTTGAAATTCCGTTGAACCTGTGACTTTGTTTTTATGATAAATTAATTGTCGACTATGCAGTCTTGCTGTCAAATGCTTTTTGTTTATTTACACATTCACGAAAAAAAAGAAGAATAAAATAAAACGAAGTAAAAAAAAAAGAATGGAAAAGAAAATAACAAAAAAAGAAATAGAAACCAAAGTGATAATAAAACAAATAAGAAAATTGCATTAAGTCGTGAGCGAATCTTTGGCACTCATCAGAAGAAGGCAGCTTCAACGCTCTATAATATTGAATAGGGCGTAGCCGACTTTTTTCGCTTTTGTACAACTGCTATAAGACCACCCACAGAATATAAATGCAAATATCCGGTCGTTGTATCTGTTACGGTTTATAAGTAACGAACAGAAAACTAAATTTCTTCCACATTTGAAAACGGAAATAGTTTGAAAAAGTTATGTTGCAGTGCGGTCGTGCCCTTTGACCGATTTGGCTCAATTTCAATAACAATTTGGATGTAAGAGCTTCCGATCTTTATGCCACATTTGAAGTCGATTAGAGCATGTCCACTGATTCTTCCAAAGGATGGACTTCATCTTAACAGTTGATGTGTCAGTTTTGGTACGCAATATATTCGATTCAGAACTGAGAAGAGAATGCTCGAAGTAATGGCATAATGACAATGAAACACTCGTCGGATAGATTAAATGGATCAAGCTCCGTTTTTTTTCTAAGGTCACTTGTAAGATAGTCTTTGATAGATTTGTCCTCAAGTGTATTGCGTATATTCGTTCATAGTACTCCCTTTGATATCCTTTCTGCCTACTGGGAGGTTAAATCAAAATTAGCCAAAATTGGTTCTTCAGTTGCGTTATCCTTGTATACATAAAATAAGCCTTAACGCTTTTATTATACATTTTGTTATACGTTAACTGCGAAGACCACATGCAGTCCTTCTGACCTTAACCATGCACTAAACCCAATTGGAATATTGTGGGAAACCAATTAGAACAACATGATCACATGATTTTACATTTAAAAAAGGCAAAGGACGACTCTCTGGCCTTGGAACCAATCGCAAGAGATCTACAGCCAGCAAGTTTGTGCTCGTAATCATTTCAAACACTTCAAAGTGAAACATACACCGGCCACCGGCATGTTAAAGTGTTCCTCTCAGTTTGTCATTTTTATGATAAAATTCTAATAAAGTCTTAGAAGCAGTTCTCATAATTAAAAATTTAATTATATATGCAAATGCTCTTATCATTGCGATAAAATAATCATTTCATTGTTAAAGATGATGAGAGAGATTTCATTATTTTTAGAATTTCACACAATTTAAGGGAATAATGTGAGAGAGAGAAAAAGAGAAAAAATATTAGTTGAGACTTTGGGCTCTTGTTTACTTACCTCGTTAGTTTTGATTCATATGACTTTCACATAAACGGCTGGCATTGACGGGACAAGTTGCTGTTGCTGCTGTTGCTATGTTTTATTTCACTATTTTTTGTTTTGTTTTTGCAAACGTTATTATTACTCAACTTGTCTGATGTCATTTTTTTGTTGTACTCGTAAATACACATTGATAGGGGCGCAACTGATGGTGTTTAGCGATGTTAGTGGAGTTGAGTTTTCCTCCACCCCTTACACAAAAGTGGGGATAACTCAAGGCTTTACGGTTGAGCTAATAAATCGCATTGCAGTATATTTCGCAGTTTCACTAAAATGTCCGATGAATTTTCATTGACTGATTTATTGTTATAACGCAAAGCATTGGCCAGAATGACGGCGGTCACACATCATCATCATCCCCATCATCCTTATCTTTAAGAATGTAGTGTCTTTTCTTTTTTTTCATTTTTTTGTTTTGTTTGGAAATACGAAAGACAAGGATGATTACAACGCATGTGAACGTAAACTCATTGCAAGCAATGGTGGTGTTGGTTAAGTTAAGATGATAATATTGATGCTGGTAGTGTGTAGCATTAGTGGAAGAAAAATTCGATTTATAATAGTATAAGTAGCACAAAAACACACGCATACAAACATTAGGATATTTTTTGGTTTTTTTTTTTTTTTGCTGTATTACGTTCTGCTTGCACGGATGGCACGTAACAAAATTGACCAAACAAAGATAATTTGAAGAAATGCTACCGAGTGCTTGGCTTGTGATGGTTGTGGTGGTGCAGATGCATTTGATAATGTTTTGTAGAGATGTCGTGGTTTTCGAAATTGCTTGCTTGTTGCATAAAATCTTGTTGCTTTTCTTGTTGCCATTCGACAAAATACGATTGTGAAAGGTACATAAATGCTGGCATAAATGTTGCATTTACTATGGATGACGGTGTTATCAATATCGTTTTGTTTCAATATTTTGGATATATGGAGGAAATGGAAAGTGTAGTAGATATATAAGGTATGCAGTGCAATTGATTTTTCTAAAGTTGCTTAACGTAAAATACATATACAAAGGATAACAAATTGTTTCAAGTTATGCAATAAGCTATTGAATTGAATTTTTTCAGTTTTTTTTCTTTTTTCTCATAAATTTAATAATGGAACTTGTGACATACTTTTGTTTCTCTTACTTATTTAGCAATAAACGCACGCTTTCAGTTTGACAAATTGATTTCATATCAGTGCGAAAGCCGGTAATCAAAAAATATCAGTTGCATTAATATATAGAAAATTATATATATATATGTATATAACAAATTAGGAACAAGAACTAGAGATTAGATAAAGAATACTCACGCGTCACGCCGAGTCTAATATATCTACCACACAATTAGCATAGAACTTTTTCCTCAAAATTATTCTTTCATCTAATTTAAATACTTCTTTGCCGGACAGACATGGATGGACACAACAGTATATTCTTAATGGAGACGACTCGAAATCATCTTGAGAGCTCGTAAAGGTAGGCATTTAAGGAAGTTTTAAAGGAAACACCTGAGAAGTTAGGAATTCTGAGAACCATCTTTCTAGCTTCAGACAATCAGTTATATATTATATGTATTCTGTGCGCGTGGCACCGCTTAAGCATTGGCACGTTTAACCCAAACGACGTCTGGTTCAAGTAAAGGCTGATTCCCCGGGAAAATAGAGCGTTTACAAAAGTACATGAAACTTATGCTTTGTGTGTTGCGATGTCAGTCGTAAACTAATATTCCATTTGTACGAAAATATCGTTTATATTTTAACATTTGCTGTTCGATAATATGACACACATTTACAATATAACTTGAATGGAAGGGTTTCCTTTAAGAAAACAAGTAAGCACACAGTAACTTTGTTACGTACGAAAATTGGTAATCATTTAAAAAACCTGCTGCGATTTTTCACTTCTTTTGCATTACTGTAATTTTTGAAGCCAGTAGTAGGGTTAGGTCGATTAATATTCGACGGAAATCGTTAAATCTTGAATACGATACATTATTGCTTCGAGTCTGCAAGAACTTTCTATATCAGTTAAAGAGCACAGATCAGAGTTTGAGGTGCAAACACCAACACAAAATATTGACTTGAAATGAGAAAATATTTTGAAGGCGGAAGATAAAGTTTAACCGCGAAACGAAAGCAAGTGCAACTTTGATTACAGTTGAAGTTCTTTCGATTCATTCTATCTGTAGTTTTGTATCATTGCACAGACTTATGCGAGTTTATAAGAAATTCAAAAGGAAAGAAGTAACAGGTGGTGCGCTTCATGTGAACGGTAGCTCTTCCATTTACGAATATCTAGGTTTGTGCAATTTTCCAAAGATTTTAGTTAGGATGTCACAAATAATAACAACAGACAAATAAGTAACGTACACATATGCACATAAATATTGCGTGTCCTCGGTGGTAGACATATACATATAAACATATAAACATTCTTAAAATATTAATAATAACAAATCAAAGAGAGTTTGAGAATTAAGAACGAGCACATCTCCCAATAATCAAAATGTAATCGAACCAAAAAGTTTATTAATTATTATGATGCTTTACTTGATGATCGTGTAATTAACTGAGAAAAAAAGTGATTGAAAGGAAAATTATTAAGTTACGCATAAATGCACTCTTGTTGAAGATGAAAAGGCAAACAAAAAGGGTTAAGAGTTTAATTGGAAAATATTTCTTCGCATTGTTTGATTCATTTTACTTTGGTTTACAACAATAAATTGATCAGCTTTTAAAATTATGGCATAAGAGAAATAAAAATAAAACAGAAATTTTATGAAAATTTGGCGAATCGTTTTCGTTTATCAATTCTGTTTGAAATTTTTAAAAAAAAAAAAAAAAAAAAAAAATATGAAAGAAAGAGAAGGAGAGTTCTTTTCAAAAATTAATAATACATTTACTTAGTCGTTCAAGATCACTTGAAGAATGCATTAAAAGGCTTTTGAAAGCCTTGTGGCAGGTTTGTGAAAAACTTGTTTAATTACTTTGGGTTGTATGACGGCCTATTGAGAATAATTATGAAAAAATTTTGTTTCATTATTATTTTGTTTTTTTTTGTTTTTTTTAATATACTATTAATTTTAGTAATGCTCTTCATTATCCAAGTAATTGCAATATTCGTTATTTAACAAACTAAACTTAACTTGAAAATCTTTGTATGTTTTATGGTAAATATTGCAATTTCTTGCATTTTTTTTTTTTTTTTTTTTGGAATATCTGTTTTTTTCTTTGCTTTTAACTTTTTAACTATTAATAGTTACGTCTTTATCCATAAAGATTAATAATTTTAATAAATAGTTATTTATAATAATAATAATGTAATAGATTTTTTCCTTAATTTTTTTTTTTTTTTTGTTTTTTTTTTCCTCTGATAAACATTTGCAAGGGAAAAGTTGCTTTCGTATATATACGTATTTATATATAAATATGTAGTATAGAAGAACGACAGAAAGAGGGATAGAATGGCATTTACATGAAATAACTGCTAACATATGACGCAACTATGATACCCAACACAGTCAAGCATATCAGAATCATAATCTTCTTTCGTCGTGCTTTGCTCTGGTATTTAAGAGCTTTCTTTGTATCCTGAGTAGCTGTCTGCACATAGTCCATAGCGTGCTCCACATGATACTCAATGCGATCGATCATTTCGCCTTGCGACTCCACCAACATAGCCATATCCATAAACATATCGTGTAATTCTTTAATCGATGTCTCCAATTTCATAATGTCCGCATGACGGGCCTCAATATCGGCCAAAGTTTGTTTCGCTTGTTGCGTTTCCATAATAATGCCCTGCGTGAACACAGCTGGATTACCTTGCTCTAACATATCCTCGAGTTCTTCATTGGTTGTGGCACGGCCGGTAATTTCCAGTTGACGTTGTATTCTACCCTTGCAACGTTCACGATAATCAGTTTGTGTGCGGTTATATTCGGTCATTACTTCAACAAATTTTCGCGATAACGTAGAATGTTGCGTTTTTCGTATACGCAAATCGGCTGATGACTTATTTTGTTGCTCTTCCTGTTCGATATTCTGTTCGATGCCTTTTAGTTTGCCTCTAACCCGATTGGCTGTTTTCTTTATATCGGCCATTAAATCCTCTAATTCCTGTTTGGTTTTCTCATCGGATTGAGGGGCCGATAAAATGGCTGAATGTTTCTTTTTCACTTCTTCGACATTTTCCTGAACCTTATCGATCATACCACGTATCTCTTCGACTTGGGCGAAAAAATCGTCCATATACGAATCGTGGGTATCAACATTAACGGCCACATCTTCAGCCTCTTCATCGTCCGATTGGGCGGCATGCAAAGCGGCTAGTCTGTCTTTAGTCATTTTCGTAAGCGAATTTAATTTTTGATATTAAATTAATGCAACTTTATTTGATTTTTTTAATCGCTTCTCTTTACTGGCAGCAGCTTGTTAAAGTAACGGTTTTGTTTTAACCTTTTTCGTTTTATTGCTTTACTCACATATAGCAATAGGAACAAAAAAAGAAAACAAAAACAAAAAACAATTTTTATCCAGACACAATAAAACTCATTCAAGAAGAATCACGCCTGCTGTTGTGATATGGATGGTAACGCTGGAGGTGTTTGGTAATGATGGTGGTTGTGGTGGTTAAGGTTGCTGTAATTGTAACTATGATTTTTGTTTTTGTTGCTCTTTTGGAAAAACGTGACTCACTTTGTTTGCATAGACACATATATATATTTATAAATATATTTTTTATTTAAACGATTTTCTCAAGATGTTTATAACATTTATTATATTTAATATAACAAGTAATTCATTTAAGATTTTTTATTATTGATTGCATATATACATTTGTTTGCCTTTTGTCTTATAGAAAAACATTATATCGTACGTATTTACTCTCTCAGACGAAAATGACGTTTATCTTATATCTGCCAATTTTTTCTTTTTATTCGTTTCTCTAATATTTGTGGAATGTAAATATTGGCTCTCTTTCGTATACAGATAGAGAGAGTGCGGTCTTTTACTATAAAATGACAACTGGTTTTGAGGATGGCCAGAGAAAGAGAGATTAACACTGTGGCATTTATTATGTTTTGGTGTGTATATGTTAATTTTTCTGCAGAATTATTTCCGTTTTTTCGTTTTCGTTTTCTTTTCTTTTTTTTTTTTTTTTTGCTTTAATTTATTGAACCCGTAAGGCAGACGTTGTAAACGAGTCTTTATATTTTAAATCAATGGAGTGGGTATTTTAACCTTGGCAGGGAGGCGGGCAGGCATTTAGCATACATCTAGTGCATAATCCAATTGTATCGCATCTATTAAAGCACTCGAAAACAAATGTAATGCTCATTGCTTTTATTGTTGCTTTTTTGCAAAAATTCTTTGCAAATTTTTGTTATTGTCGTTTTTAGATCCAATCAATACTTCTTTTATAACAGGTAAAGCATTTATTACTTACATTAATTCACACACGCACTCAAAAAAATCCTATAGCACGTTTAAAAGCACTTGTTTCTAAAATTAGTGTAAAAATCGATTTTCTGCGCAAACCATTGCGTTTAATTTTATGAACATTTTTTTTTTTCTTTCATCTATTAACAGTGTTTAACAGAAAGATATCCGTAATATCTTCTTGAGTAGGACAAGCAAATAAACCGCGCGTAGGTTTCTTCTTTAACGGTGGGTGTGTTTCTTTTTTGCTCCTCGACGTTTATCGATTTAAAAATATCTTCGATTTTTTTTTTTAACACAAATCAGTGTTTTTTTTTCTGCGGGGGAATTTATCTACTATGTATGTGGTTATGTGAATGTTAGAAAACACCCGTTTTATTAAAAATAAACTCGAATATCAACGACACTCCCGTTAAGTGGCTTGCTCTCGACTGGCAACTGGAGCATAGAGATTACATTAGCAAAGGCCTTTACCAGTTTCACGTTAAAACATATGTGGATTTCATTTATCTAGAGTTTGCGCTTTTACGTTTTCCTTTTATTGCTCTTTGGTTAATAACATTTCGTAGTGAGGAATAATATTCTCTCTCTATCTCTCTCTTTGCTTCTTATTTCACAGAATTCATTTATTTATTTTTTCTTTTGACGATTTTTGCAATTTTTTTAAACTCTTCTCTAAATCATTTACTTTTTTTTTTTTCAAATAAAAACTTGTTTTTCACTTATTTTGATTTTCTTTTTTAATTCATTGTCATCTGATTTAACTTATTTTTTATTTTGCTCTTATATTTAACCACTTGCTGTTACGTCAAGAATTTATACCGATGGCAAGTTTGAAGCACAATATCACGCATTTGTTGTTCTTGCAATCTCCGCATTTTCTTCCACAACTATTTACTGCTACACACTACTCACAGCTGCTTTGATTACGTTACAAGATAGCCGTAAAATTTAAACATTTAATTAAAGACTGAGTTGCATTTTTTGAAATGTCACAGTCACAAAATACGTTAAATTTGTTTTCTTTACACCTTAGCATGATTTGAGATATTTTTTCTTTTTTTTTTTTTAAGTAAAGTTAATTAAGTATATATTTGACTTACCGGAGATCTTGTTGTTAATACGACACCGCATATTTCGTCTCCCACCAGAAATTGCTCACCTAACATGGCCATACATACATTTTCCCACGCACGATCGATTTGATTTTTTCGTAATCGTATAACCCATTGGCCACCTTTTGAATTTGCCGGATCTTCCCACATTGGTTTAATGCCTTGTTTGAAGAGACTCAAGTCTCTATACGGATGTAGGGCTGTGGGACGTTTTAAGTGCGAATACAGTGACCACCATTGTTGGACACTCGCGCAACGTCCCACTACACGCAACGATTTGCTGTAGTCCGTCGCACGATGTGTCCCTTTGCGCGAAAACCATAACCAATATGTGTACTGCAAGCGATGTTCATGCGGTCCAACTTCAATCGGTGGCAAATTATCAATATCTATTTCATTCTCCATATCGCTTTCGTCGCTCTCTAGATCCGGCCAGGGTTTACTCGAGTTAAAGTAACTGTAAGCAGAAAAAAAAATTACAATACATTCTCTTCTTGTATGGTTTTCGAAAATTATGTTCGACTTAGTATGGTATAAACTTATTTCGTCTTGAAATTTTGCTTTTCATTGATTCATGGAATTTAGGTTAAATGAGAAAATTTATCAGCAATGCTGTTATCAGTAAGGAATGAGAAATCTATACTCCGCTTCCTTTTAAACAACAAATTTTTTTTTCTGGTTTAAGCACAGAGCTTAGTGCACACTTCAAAATATATTTGCATAGATTTTCTGGCATCCATTAAAAGCATTGTAGACAAAACGCATTCCTCTAGTTTCTCTTACAAGCGGTGTACGTTGGAATTTTTTTTATATATGTTTTAACACTCCAAACATGTACACCATGCCTTCAGACGGTTTTGATTTTATATTGCTTATGTGAACATCTAAAGGCAATTTTCTTTTTACACGAATTTGATATATATCCTCTTAAACGCATTTTTTAAAATATTTATATCCCAAACAATGCATAGATATGGGATGTTGGTAGCAACATATTAAAGAGGATCGATCCATTTTTGCCTTTAGAGGTAGATATGTATAAGTCTGTTTTTACAGTGAATGTTTTTAAACGGTTTTCTCTAAAATTCGTACAAATAAAATTATTTACAGTTTTATTTAAATACCTTGACCGTGGCATTGACTTGCTTTCCATACTAGGCGGATCGTACATCATTTCATGTCTGCTAAACGAGTCCATATGCCCAATTCTTTTTGAATGCAGAAACTTTTGTGGCTGCATTGATTTGGTGGAGGTTGAACTGCCCCTAGGTAGATAAATATAAATAAAGTTAGTTCTCATTTTCACACTAACATAATACATGTATATATATATATACATATATATATCTAATTAATAATTTGTTGTTCACTGAATCTTTCGGTTATGGAGCAGCTTTCGCGAATATCTAATAAATTAATGTTTTTTTAATAAAAAAACTATAGATTTCAGCGCAGGTATTTTAATTCGTTAAATTTCTGAAAGGAAAACATATCTAACGATATTGCACTCATTTGCAAGCGTGCAAAAAAAAAATTTTTTTTTTCTTTTCAAATACTCAAAACGCACGTCGTTTTTCGCTGTCAACGTAGGCCCAAATTCATTTATATCTGAGAACTGCGATAACATAACCTAACAATCTCTGCGCAGAATGATCGCACTAGTAACTGTGAATTCTATTGACTTAAATCTCGTTCATGTCCATGTCGATCCATTTTTTCGCTAAGAATTTTCCATTTGCCCATTTTAAGGATTCCTCACGCTTTTATAATCTTACTTACATTTCATATTGTTTTGCTGGCATCTTCTCCATCGTTATAAAAAGTTGTGTTTTTGTTGTTAAAGAATAAAAATATACGCTGGTAAAAGTTATCCCAACTTTGTTTCTCGTTTCACTTAACGTTATTCAGAGCTCCTGAGTCTTGTTGCACAAAATAGCTCCTGATGAACTTCCTTTTATTTTATATTATTACAAATGTCTACGATAGAGAGTCTATCTCTGTTTGTCCACCGCTTATTGTATATCGCTTTATAATGGGAGTTTTTTTTTTTTTAAATAAATTTATGCCTCTGTTTGGTTCCGTAATGGCTATTAGTTATAACGTATCGTAAAATATTTGTAACAAACAGTAAATCTGACAAAAACCTGTAAAATTCCAACAGTTTAGAAAAAATTCTATAAGTTTTGCTTCTCAATTTGCTTTTACCTTTTAAATAATATTCTTTAATATTGTTGCAATTTTGACATTTCCCCTCTTTTTCTTATCCAAAGTTGCCAGCATTTAATGAAGAAAAAGCTTACCAATGCGTAAACATTTTCACAGTTTATGCGACTACAATTTACAAATTCACTACTACGTCGCTTGTAAGGCTATTTTTTATTTTTATTTTTAATTTCATTTCTATTATAGCTCTTCATGTATACCGAGAATTTATTTGCTTTATTTATGACAAGTAAATTATTATTTTTGTTTAATTGTAGAAAATAAAAAGTGATATGAAAAAACTAAGTTGCGATTTTCCTTAGTAAAAAGTAAACCGTGAGCGTAAATCTCGGCAAGGCAATATATACTTTGTGTTAACACTTATGTGGACCCAAAACGGTTCAATATCGTATGCATTTATAACTTTGGAAAAATTTCTGCTAATATTAACTCAAAAAGATTAAAATTCTTTTCATTAACTCTAGATTTGTAACCAACTATCTCGCGCTCTCTCTCTCTCTCTCTCTCTCTTTCGTAAATCTCTATTAATTTAAACCTTTTATCTTTTTGTTTCCAACTTTTAGTTTTTGCGGTACGTGCAAGCTAATCACAATAAAGCAGATACATATTTTTATTATTATTATGAAACCACTACGGCAGCTATAGTTACCGATTGGGGACACCTGGCTTGGCGAGGTTCTCTAGAGGGCTCTGTTAAATGTTTTTTCAAATTCTTAGTCAACTTCAAGTATAAATTGTACGTTACAAATTAAAATATACTTTGTAGTTTTTTTTTTCTTTTTACTTTATTAGCAATTGTGGGTGTGTTTGTAGGTATTTTTTGCCTGGCACTAAGAATTCGAAATAGAAAATCTTAATTTGCATATTGATGCTTTAAAGCCCGCAAAAACCCGAACAATGCAAGTAAGATGGCTGTGGATTGAGTATCTTCATCTGGCTTTTGCTTATGGTTGAGACAGTCATTCATATCATTTGAATCCTTTAAATGCTTAACTAATTTATGCATTTGTTTCATAGTATTCGTTCATTTTATAGTATACTAACATTTGTGGTAATTGCTTAAAAAAAGAGAAGGAGAACTTGAACTTACCATGTGATAGATCCTTTTACTTGCACATAAGCGTTACATGAGACAATTGTGGTCAGTTGGTGTTTTAGTTGTGCCTTGTGGTTTATACCGTTCAGTTGCTATTTAAACATATTTAAAATGTTCGGGAAGTATATGGAATGATTAAAAATGAACGTTGGATACTTTTTAACGCAGATATAACATCATCATCGCTTATTGGAAACTTAATAATTTGTCAATTGTATTAGAAAGTGTGATTAAAAATGAAAATAGCGCGAATTATTTCAACGATAAAAGCAACTTTAACTCGTTTAATATTCGGTGCACATAGTGCTATTGCCATTTGGCAAGTGGTCTATACCACAGATGAAATTATTTATTGGTCCTTGGGTGCACCACTATTATTATTATTAACGGAGGGAATTTTTACAATCTTTGTTAAAAAAACTCAAGAGTGGAGATGGTAATTGGGAAAGAATAATTAAAATGCATATAAAGGATCTGAATGTGATTAGAAGTTGACGTCATATATACCAATGTTATATATAAGTATACATGTACATATACATCTATATATACAAATTATTTTTTTTTCTTCGGTATCGCTTTGATTTTCATTTAGAAATGAATCGCACAATTTTATGAAATCCGCACCTTTGTTGTCCTTTACATGGTTAGCTTTTATTTAACGGTTATTTCGCAACGCAAACTACTTACCTTCTGCACTGACATTTTTATTGCCTAATATCCTTTTTGCGCTTTTCACAACAACCATCAGGGTATACTAAATCCATCATTCCTTTTGCATATTTTTTTGATACGGTGTTGGTAATACTCTCGCGATCGCTGGCCAGTGTTAAAGCGAAGATCTTAACTGTAGGGAATTAACGACATTTGCCCCGTTTACAGTCGAAGAAACAGCCGTGAATAGAAAATGGGAAATTTGTGCTCATTTTTTTGTAGATTACATCTGTGGAAGCGATTTATGAATAGATCAGTAAAGTCCTTAACACGTAATCACAGGCCACAATTGTATAAATTGGAAATAATTTCTGTTTCATTAGTGAAAAATTGGAGCAAACAATTATTGGAGATCGAAATGATGAGTATTCCGGTTTATAATATGTTTCATTGTTCTTCTTCTATGAATATATGTAAATGTTTTATATTTTTTTATTGACCAATCACTCAGGAAATGCCATCCATTCGTGCAAAACGGTGATTGCCAGCAACAAAAGGGGAAAGAGAAAGAAATAGGGAGGTGGTGGCCGCAGACTAGTGGATTACGGATGACTAATGGATAAGTGTTATGTCTTTACCGGCTGAGCACTCACTAGAGCTACGACCAGAAGAAAATTCTAAAGGAATTGAGATTTGAACCCGCGAAGATTGACTTGGTAATCGCGTTTCTTATCTACTCTGCTATTCAAGCGGAATTGAAATCGAAAGGGGAAATTACAGTATTCTTCTTTCTTAATTTTTCTTCAATTGTCTTGATAGCCGAAGAAGGGTCGAACAATTCCAGCTATTTTTACTTTATAAGACTCAAGGGAATCTACGAACTGTCTGTACCTTATCTATCTTGTAGTATGTCGTATTAAATACATCCCTGATGGGACTTTTTTAGAAGTCACTTCTTTCCCTCGCTACAGCGTTTTGTTGAAAGGGCTTTGTTTCAATTCGTCCCAAAAATAAGCTGCACATCCTTAGGAAAATAGTAGAAGTTTCCATATTACGTGACTAATCGATACTTTTAGCGTATCTCGAACATTATCAAGTATATACCTGCACTCCTGTTTCTTATTACTTAGGAAATATTATGATGCCTACGCCCCAAATTTGTCTTCTCCATTTCAGATTATCAGGATGAATTAGTTGAAAATGATACGAGGGAATAGGAAAAAAAAAGTACCCTCTACTACTGCGAGAGCTATATGTCCTTCAACCTAACGAAATTAATAAGATTTTTTCATTACGCACTAGAAGACAAACGGCAGAAGTTTTTTGCATGCATGCGTTTTAGTCTATAAATTTCGACAGTCTCTTAAATGGAAGGCAATCTGTAGTTCAGTTGTACTCCAAAATTATCTAATCTGCAGGTTTCCAAAAAAAAAAAAAACCGCATCGACCGTTTTACTTGGAAATTTGAAGCCAACTACGAAAACGGTAGTGATATTCAAGTTTCGGTCTGAGTATTGTTTTGCTTGCTTGTCTGGTCGTTTAAATAGCTTTTGTTTTGTTCAATTTTATGCCCACACATATATGATTGCGCGATGATATCGATGCGATTACATTGCTTGTAAATAAGTTCTTAATTGATTGCCATACGTTTAATGGAACGTAATATGCAGTGCGGTGATTGAGATTTTTTCAACATAGTCTCAACCATCACACACCGTCACACCGAATATACACACGTTAATAACAACAGCCGATTTTAATTAGTAATTAAATAAACATATATCTTGCTTGCAAACAGCAAATATCCCATTTATCCCACATACATACCATAATATAATTATATACATATATGTATATAAGGACTTGTATGCGATTAACGATTAACATGGTACGTGTTACTCACACCGTCCGAATAACGAAATTTGTACACACACCAGCAGAGCCTTTACTATTCTTGATCAGCTTAAAACCCCATTGCACTTTAGGCCACCACCGCCACGTGATTGCAAAGCAAGTCTGAAAAGAACGCCTACAATAGCAAAAAACCGTGCCCTACAATCTAGAACAGACTTTGTTTTAAAAGTTGGTAAATATGTTTACTTATAATTAATATTAAACTTCAGCGCGATGGCGACGCTATGCGCACGCCTACAATTAGGAAAATGCTTTATTATTGTTATTATCATTTTACCTTAGATCACTTTTGGTATAAGACTGTTGACTTAGTGCGGATGTCTGGCAATACCCACGTTGACCGATCTTGATAACCTTGTCTTTCCGTCTGTTCGCCCTGTTTTCTTGTACTCAACCTGTGTCCCAAGGACGAACGCTATGCAAATGGTCCGGATCGGACCACTTTTTCGACTACTTGCCGTATAACATATTATTTTGAAAAATGGTTATTGAATAACCAGAAGGTGATGTAGGGTATTTTATGTCTACAGTCTTTTTGTTGTACTTATAACCTACACCAGTTATGTTACAGGGTATATTATAATAAGTTCGTGCGGCATTATATAACATCCAGAAGGGCTTAAGACAGATCCACTTTTTATTGTACCGATCGATTCAGAATCATTTTCTGAACTTTTGTCTCCGTCTGAAGTCTCCTCTTGTATTTCTGACCTCAAGCTGCAGGTCGCAATTTTTGAAATTTGATACACAGGCGTACTTTGGAGCAAGGAGGATCGTTATCGAAAATGGTTCGAATCGGTCCACTTTTCCAGTATTCTGGAAAAAAATTGCAGTTTTCAAAATATCTCGTCAAAATTTCTTGGTAGTATTTAAATTGGTGTGGTGGTGAATACTTTGAACCAGCTGGGGTAATTTTTTGAACTCCGGTCATATAACCGTTCCTACGGAAACTGAATCATTATTTGGTGAAAATGTCGAATTTCCAGTATTTCATGGTGAAATTTGCTTCGTAATAGTAAATTGATAAAGAAAACTACTTTTCCGAATTTGGACTACGTTGGTTCATTTTTTGTACACCGCCGCGTATAATGATTCCCAAGAAACGTAAACTCATTTATGCCAAAAGCGCCTAATTGTTAATTTTCTTGTGATCAAAATTTGTTCATGATGGCAATTAAGTGCCAAAATTAAGTAGACCTCATGAGTCTATTTCTTGGCTCCACAGCATATAAGATATTTCATACGCAGTAAGCCCATCGGAAAAAGGCTAATATTTTATGATGAAAATTAATTCATAGCAGAGTTTCAGCAAAAAAATTAACTGTAGGGATTTTCCCATCCCATAGATCTATCTTTGTTGGACAAACTCTTAGATGAAGAGAAACCTTCCAATATCCGGACTTTCATGAAAATTATAGCTTTGTTTGAAAATAATGTGTACTTTTTGGTGTATTATTACCAAAATGAGCGAAAAACTGTACTAAGCGAAGTTGTGTAGGGTATGTAATAGTTGGCGTTCCCCGACTACTTGTTGTTATTATTATTTACATCGATTGAAGAATAAAGAGGAGAAGCTTGATACCCGAACACGTCACAGAAAATTTCCAGTTTTTGCTGAATAGGAGAAGAAGAAGAAGAAGAATAGAGAGGAGCAAACTGATGAGAAATGTGTAATTCTTTTTGATATCGCTTATCATTTCGTTTTTCATAGGTTTTGCCCTTCAGTTTTTTTGTACCTGGCTAGCATAGTGCCAGCGATATGGTTACTTGAACTCAATAAAGTTCAAAGACGTTTAGAAGATAAACGGAATCCTAATAATGCAACCATAACCGCCGCTTTAGATAAACGAAATACTGATACTAACAATGCAACAATAATTCCTGCTGTACGGGCGACAGGTATAAACGAAAGCACCTGGATAACAGTAATTGAACAATTTTTAATGCTAATACTAATTGTGGGCCGTTGGATGTTACCTAAAGGTGATCTAACAAGAGATCAATTAAGTCAATTGCTTCTTGTGTACATTGGTAAAGAATGAGTGTAAAATTGTTTTACATCAATAAATTTAATCAGCGATTTTTTTTTTAGGCACAGCTGCAGATATTATAGAGTTCTTTGATTCGTATAAAGATGATACTATAGCTCAAATTAAATTGTTAGTATACTTGACATTGGGGATTTGGTCTTGGAGTTTATTACAATTCACTATTGTTCTATCTGCGACCAGATCTAGAAGACCACGAGGTGGTGGCTCACACCAGCGATCATCTGAGTAAGATAATTAATTACATTCTCAGATAATCAAAACATTAGCATTGTATGGATTTTTTTATTAAGCAGATCTAATCAGGCCGATTGCTGTTGCGGAATCGATGTATGGGGTATTGTGCTTAATGTCATCTTACAAGATGCACCTTTTCTAACATTTCGTCTACTGATCATATATGAATTTGACATAATAAGTTATATGAACGTATTTTTTACTTGTAAGTATTAACGACATATATATCTGGATTCTGGCAATACCCCCGCCTATATAAATACATAATGAGAAAATTTCCCCTAATGGTAACAAATATTCTTAAAGTTTAAATCAAATAATTCGTTTAATCATACTGATCAATTGAATACGACCGCATAAAAAAGGAATTTATGTAAGATTAATTAACATTTTTAATCATCTAATCAAAGTCAGACACTTTTGTGTAATGGATTAATATGCTACATTAATATAAAGCTAGCTAGCCCCCATTGATGGGGGATTTCACTTTCTGTCCAATACATACTCTGGTTACATTCAAACCCTTATGGAGACAGACGGACGATTGAAACTTCCTTACCGGATGGGTTTTCTTCAGCCCATAAGTTTCTTGTTGGAGACTCCGAAAATCGGGCAAGAAACGGAAAAGTCGATTTATATCCAAGCCTTGGATTGGCAAGAACGCAATTACGGTATGGTTTATCTACTTGCCAATGTAAGCTGCATGATTATAAACGTTGTATTACTAAAGACAAGAAAACATATTTAAAATTTCCCGAATTTGCCTTTTTACCGATCTCTCGAAATGGACGGAATATTTTAAAATATCTATAATTTCAAGGTAAAAACTCTTTGGTCATTCTACTACAATTGTACCGCTTATATGTGGTAAATGCGGAATATTGGGAAAAACGGCGCGAGCTAAAGGCCGCTAACAAAGCTAGACAATATAAATCAAGGCGTCGCTTGGACGATGAGTTTAATGGTATTTATATGATCTCTAATGAGCGTGGCACTGAAATTAAACGTAAAATCAAAAGGTATTTAAAAGCCTCAGGTGTTAATATTTCATGTCTATATTTCATGTAAACGTGATATGTCCATTCTTAGAGTTAAGGAAAATTCAGACGAAGAAATCGTTTCTAAGAAAAAACCGAAGAAAGATTGGTAGGTGAAAAAAGCTTCACTTTCACTAGATCTATGCCTTTTATGTTCATTCTCTATTGTAGCAAACCTCCTAAAAAACATAAGCGTAAGGACACCGGCTATTCCACAGCAAGCTCACAGAATTTGTACGCTACCAAGGCTAGTAAGAGTGCTAAGAGTAATAAACGGAAGGAGACGAAACCAAGTAAAAAAAGTAAAAGAGCACGTAGCCGATCTCCATTTGATAATGATATTGAAATACGTAAATCAAGGCATGGAAAAAAATCAGATAAGTTGGAGAAGAAGTACGCAAAGTCTCTTATATTTATCTCCATAGAGAAGCAAGAAAGAAATTTCATTGCACTTCCTGACTCCCAATTTTTGATTTGAACGATTGAATTACATAAAACAAAGAGAGAGAGGAAGGTCCGGGATGCATAGAAATTTCTTTCGTATGACAATAACAATTGCATGGAAAGCTGTAATTTAATGTCACTTATGTTTGGCAGGAAATTGAAAAAGATTGAAGCTGTTATTGAGGAGCCTAGCAGTTCGTCTAGCAATTCAGATTCCAGTAATTCGACATTACCCAGCTACGAGGTAATAAATGAAAAGAAATCGAAAACAAAACGCCATAAACGCAGTTCCACCTCGTCTTCAACATCGTCCGATACCTCGTCATCGGAATCATCTTAAGGAACTTAATTTGTTTTGCCGGCAAAACTCTATTTCTAGATTTTGCTATTTATTAAAATTTGTAAATCGATATAAAACATAAATATTTGCATATATATATTTATCATTCTTTATACTGAACTTTTTGTAATAACAAAAATGATTAGCACTTTCAGACCTATATAAGTAACAAATACATGCGACAAAAATGAAACAAATATGTTTCTTTTGCTCTCTTTTCAAAGTTCTTGCAAAAGGAAAAGTTTGCGAAGAACAGTTTCATACCAAAACAGAATTTTGCTTTACTTCTTTTTGTATCCACTGTCGACGGATGGGGATATCCGGAAGGAAGGTCCAACGAATTCATAGTGTGCACACATTACTCGATAAGCATCGCATCGTTAATGGATTTAAGCAAGTCCATCTGTCCGTTTGTGCAATGTCTGCAATGTCTGCAATGTACACATCCATAAATGAGGATGTCGGCTCCAAATTCGTCAGGAACACTCACGCGGCACACCTACAGAGCAACACAAACTGAGAACACATCTGCTTACTGGGGGTTTTATCTACAAATTGCAATAGTTATGCTAGAAATATGCTACAAAAATGGAAAATATTAGCCACGCCTACTTGATGTTAGAGAATACGGTTTTTTATAGTATTAGTTTTTTCGAAAATGAGTATAAAAAGATCCGATCACCATCGAATCCAAATATTTTTTGCTTGTTTATATCGACTGCGTACTCTTGCTCCGCAAAAATAACTTTTGTTTTATAATAAAAATCAAAACAATTTGAAGACTTGGTTTAATTTCATTTTTTATTTGCAAATTTCATCCTTGAATAGAAAAAAGCTTCGTAATGTTTCTGTTTGCTTTTAGTTAACTAACGTTAAAGCTATTTTGGCAAGTTTTCTCAATCATTTTCCTCAGCAAACAAGACAACAGGTTTTTATTCACTATATCTTTAAGCGAATGATTGATTGATAAAAGTTCTTTTTTCCTTGCAAGAGTACGGAAAAGCTTATTTTTATTTCATTGTGGTTTAAGGTGACCATATAAATAAAGAGATTTACGGCAAAAAGTCTTGTAAAGTTTACACTTTTATTGTGGCATATAGTAGGGACGATAAACTGCTTTTCTTATTAGAGAGACCGCAATTGTTTCAATAAAACTTTGCTTTGTAACTCAATTATAAGTGAGTTTTTAAGATGCTGATACAAGAGTGAAGAAGGACAACACTTTTAACCCATTGCCTTTTTTCCCTGGTGTTTTTTGTACTAAATTTGCACCAAGAAGCTCTTGGGTGGCGGAGCCGTTCAAATTAAATGTACTTCGCAAGAATGGGTGGGTGGTGCTATTTTTTTAATATTTAAATATATATATGATAACTTGGTCGAATATAGGTATTTATATGTACGTATGTTTGTATTGTCAGTGATATTATCTTCGCGTCCATTCAAACGAAATTGGAACGATTTGGAACGCTTCATTTTTCAGGGTGTTATAGCGGCTTTTCTCCTTAAGTCTGCATATATATTTTTCCTATTTGACTACCAGCCGGTACTGTTTGTTACGTTCAGTTATATTCTATTAATTTTGATTAGTATGATAGTTCATTCGAATGATGGCAATATATTAATATTGACTAATATGACGACAGTATACTGATTAGTTTATTATAAATTTTTCTAAAACTATTTATTTACTTTATCCAAATCTTACTAACGTAGGCTGGTATCGAAAAGATAATGACGAATTCCAAATCTAGTATTAGGGTCATCATTTTTAAAAAGTTAGGTAATAAAATACGGAGAATGTTGGGTAATTTTCGATGGTAATCTATTTTCTAGAATACTGAAGTCGGCTGGATTCGCCAACAAACCAGCAAACCAGCCTGCAGTGCACTAAGATGTGAAGTTTTCATATGAAAACTTGATTTATTGTGAAATTTGTTACGCTCAAGGCTTCACGGCCTATAGCGTCACTCAGTTTTTAAAATATGAATAGAAAAAGTTTCGGCACTAATCGAGGAGTGTTGTTATTATTTTTTTCTTTCTATTAAAATTTTGTAAACAATTTCGATACATCATAAGATAATTGGGTGAATTTTTTCAAATGCCTTTTTTAAATTGTCCTGCCATGAGATTTTAAAGAATCTTCTGCGATATATAGCAAATAAAGGGAAATTAGCATACATCTCGGTCATATTTATGAGCATTGTTTTCTTACGGTCGGTCACCCTGATAACAAGTGCAAAAATTGAAAATTGAAATAAAGCTTTTCGTAATGAATTTTTCATTGTTAGTTGTGCGTGAGATATCAAACGAATCGCATAGAAGGCGGCGGTGACGTTTAATGCAGAATAATTGACGTTCTTTGTAGTAATAGTTTATTAAAATGAAATTAAAAAGAAAATATAATTTGAAATCATATTTACTTGTGAATGTTATCGATACGAAATTATTTTAAATCAGTTTATGTGTTACTAATAAAGGCTTAAGTTAATTTAAAATACACATAAACTATTATCCGTGCTAAGGATCAAAGTTCATTGCATACCAATAAAAATAATGTTGATAACATAATTCATAATGAAAAGCAAATCAAGTAACAACTCAAGTATTCTATTACTTAAGAAAATATTATTAAAGGTTCGGCCGCTGATAAGAGAGGAGTAACTCAAGTCTTTATTTTTTTTGTACTCCGTTCCGTTGCCCAGACTATCAACACTTAAATGGAATAAGAAAACGATAAAAAAGACAAGATACTTACATAAATAAATAATGATTGATAAAGGGGGTGTCAATTAGTAAATCCAATCACATCTCTGTGATCGTATTCTTAAATCATACAAAGGGAGATAGAGAGAACGGGTAAGTAATTTAATTAAAATTATGCTATTTTTAAAAACAAATCAAAAAGAGCAAACCGGAATCCCTAGCGGAAGAGAAAGAGTGAGAGAGAGAGAGATGAATGAGTGCATTGTTTTGTTTACAAACAAAATATTTTGTTTTGTTTACAAAAGAAAGGTTCCATGAATGCGATGTGTGTTGTTGCACTTGTTGCTTTTAAAAGAAAGTAAACCGATTTTATTATTCTTATACTGCTTAAAGGTGTTGGTTACAAACGGTTGGAAATGTATGTGCATTGGCGTAGATAGATAGGTCTGTGCATAGTTTTTTTTTTTTTTTACATGCACAGATTGAAATTTTTTCCTTCGAAGGTAAACATTGGAGGGGAGTTTAAATGTATACACTTGAATAAAATGAATAGATGAGTCTCTGAGTAATTAAACTTAAGAGAGTTTGAGCGATTAACAAGAAATTAATCTTTGGGTTAGAGTGAAGCTTTGTTACTCGCAAAACAAAGTACATTAGAATTACAAAATGTTTTTCTAAGTGAGGGCGTAGTATTCGGTCAATTGCGATTATTTTTTACGCAGAGCTTTTATCCAGCTCTAAGGGGAATTGCTGACATTATCTCTTACAGACCGAAGGTATGAATTTTTTATAGGTTGGCTACAGGGGGGAGAGCTAAGCTTATTTTTTAACTGAAGGCTTCGATTACTATTAGGCTACGAATTGTAGGTTGTAGTTGGTTTTTTATTTATTGTGAATGAACATGTGGATGCATGAAGCCATTTCTCCCACTTTGCCTGTGACCATCAATAACGCATATGCGAAACTTTAGTTTATTGCCACAATTTTCGCCCCTATAAGCCTTCCGACAAGAACCGGTTAACGTACAGTCCTATGAAGAGATTTAAATCGACTTAGAGTCCTGCTGCGACTTCACTGCACTTTAAGCAGTTTCTTAGGCTACATATTCAAGAATAAATCAAGTATCATATGACACCATTCTGTGGCGATGAATATCTCCGCTATCGCTGCTCTTCACGAATTGTAACGCATTATTTTCTCATTGCCATGTCGCTATTAAACGTTGCGATAGTTTACATGCTATAATTATAGACAATTGATTGCTTAAAATTCTGGCGTTGATCAGAAAATTGATTGCCTCACTTCTTCTAAAAGTCGCTAAAGTATCTTTGGAAAGCTTTTGAACGTGCTCATATGTAGGCGAATATTCTAATCGTTCAATTAAACAAATTCATTTTGGTGGCTGCGTTGTGACCGAATTGAAGTGAACTTAGATGCAAAAATAATTTTCTTACTTATTTTATTCATTCAATTGTTTGATAATTTACAAAATCGCCTAACACAGGAAAATTGAAAATAACTAGAAAATATACTCATATGCATAAGTTCTTGTATCGTTTTAGCTGTAGTCATGGCATGGGAGAGAGTCGCACAGATATCGCTCTATTTGATGACCACCCTATATTTATAAAATAACCTAACACATAAAAATTGAAAATAACTAAAAAATGTACCTCGTGCATGCAATTGTGCAATTAAAGGTTTAATTGATTCTCGTCAATTCTATAACTGAATTTTATTATGATTTTGGAGATGAAAAATCAACTCATATGAAATGCATCGATGAAATCAATAAGTAATTGACGGATGACGCGACCTTCACCAGAGGATAAGTCGCGTTTTTTTTTTTTTTTAAGATCAATTTTATATGAATGTCAAGCTGAGACAATCAAAGGCAAAATAGCTAGAGACATACATAATACATGCGTACGTAAAGCGTTTAACGTGTTGGGAGCAGATTTTTTGTTGGATTTTGTCTTTGAATTTTTGCGAGCTTACTTGAACAACCCATTGTTCTATCCAAGTAAAAGCCATTTGGTTCAGCGGCCACATTAGTAGCGTTGCTAGGCGGTAATAATAAAGCTGAGGCATATATATATATGAATTTATTATATAAGTTCCTATATATTTTAAAATTAGTCGGCGCATGACAGGGAGGGACGTACGTGTACGTAGCTACCTACATTCTATAAAGCGATTTGTGCGCATAGGTATCCACCTATCTCTCTATAGGATAAAGAGCGACACAAAACAAAAGAGAAACACTTTTGTTGTCAAAATTTTTCTAGAAAGAGAAACGTTTTTTCGAAATACTCACTCAACAGATCATTGCATTTGGTCAATTTCTAGTTTTCACAAGTGCCTTCTCAAATATATAAGACTTCAAAAAAGTACATTGAAAAGGCGTCTATGGTCCTTGCTTGATTTGGGAAGATGCATTCTTCAGCGATGTCTGGTCAAGCGGGCAAACGCCGCGCCATAGCAGTAAAGTTTTCTCTAATTTTATAATTTTCATTGTACGTGTGAAGCAATTGAACAGTTGGGACGTGGGCAAAGCAGGAATGCAACTGTTGTCCCTGTTTTCATAACCTCTTTGATATTACGTAGATGTTCTGGGTAAAAACACCTCGCCTTATAAGGAAAGCGTAAAACCAACGTTGACGCAATTTTATACCCTTGAGGACGTTTTTCATTGCCGTTA
Source organism: Glossina morsitans morsitans (assembly GCA_001077435.1). NCBI lineage: Eukaryota > Metazoa > Arthropoda > Insecta > Diptera > Glossinidae > Glossina > Glossina morsitans. The sequence goes on along the minus strand of CCAG010008577.1, from coordinate 40,254 downwards.
TAATGAGCCCGAAGATTCTTGGGCTTTAGTTAATAGTATAAGTTAAGCAATAATATTATGTAAAGATGTAATCACCTATGTCGAGTAATAGATAGTTATACTGTAAGGAGAAGAGATAATGAGACCCCTTCCATTCTCTCTTTGCTCCTTATGTCAATTGCAAGCGATTTTATCTGTAGCAACGAACTCTAGCGTATAGAAATTCATTTTATGTCCTCATGTGGCGTTCCGCGTTGCATTCTCCAGAGATATATTATTTTATTATAAGTCAACCTTGAAAACAATTTCAAAATCTTCTTCAACTTTACACATTTTGTCAACTACATATTTTTTTTGATTTATGAGAAAAAAACATTAATTTTTGTGAAGTTTCTAAATTTTTGCACAAATGTTTCCAAAACGCGCTTGGCATTGGGACATCCATACTATAATGGATTGTTTCTTAAGATTTCTACAATTCGATTTGATGACATTGTTTTGCAATCCTCTTAAATGTGAGGAGTTTGAAGCAGATATTTCTTCCATTGAAACGTCAGGCAAAGACGGAAAAGAGAAGATTGGAGAGACCAAAAATGCGAAAAGATCTATACCTAGAACAATGGAGAAGGATGCGAAGAGAAGAAAATGTGAAAGAAGAAGTGCGGATAATAAGAATAGTTTTAACGAAGGCTATAGCGACGCTTACGATTTTGATGAAAGTGATTTTGAAGGATATGAATTTGACAAAAATAACGAACAGGAAGATGAGGAACTTGTTCGCAACAATAGTCCTAATAATAGTGTATATGCTGAATCGATCATCATTGAAAATGATGTTCACGGTAATGGAGACGACACGCTTCATCGCTGTACAGCTGATGCGGAGTTATTCCTTTTAAATCCAAGTGATTCGATTAACGAAGCTGTAATAATGTTTTGCAATAGCTTTCGCAGCATAGCCTTGAAATGCACTCAAATGTCAGAGACGGAGCAACTTGAAGCTGACGAAAAGGCAAAAAAGCTTTTTAATAAAATGCGTGGCAGCAGAGGTAAATATAAAAATATCGAATGGGATAATCTGAATTTGTGCCAACAGATGCCATTCTTTTGGGCTGCGCTTTCTGATAACGATATTTCACGCGATCCTATTGAAAATTTTAAACATTTCTATGTAACGAACATGACCGATAGCAGTAGTGTGCCCATAAAGACATTAAAAGAGTATTCTTTGGTTGTATGGAATGACATGAATGCGAAGGAAAGACTACCCTTTATAATGCAAGCTTTCATTGCGAAAATTGCATCAGGTGAAGTTAACGCAAACGACTGTGATGAACTACAAAAACTTATAGAGCGCGATGAAACTACACCCGATTAGTGTGTGTCCCGTGGAATCGATCTATTATTTGTGGTGAATTTTGTAAAAGGTACTCTTAGTTTAGACTGAAATTGTCAAAAATAAAAAAAAAATAAATCAAAAATCTTAATTTAAATAAATATTTTAATAAAACGAATCAAGAGAATGTTGTGCGTGTAAAGCCATATGAAAATAAATGAAGAATAGCACAGATCTTCAGCCAACTACAGGTTTAGATTCCATCTTTTGAATCCAGACTTAAGAAAAATTCGACCGCATATACAATAAGATTAAAATAAATAGCCTTGAGAGGGCCAATGATCATCTAGAATCGACCAATAAATTAGTGACTAACAACGGCTTTCGTGAAATATTTAACTATATCTGTCTTTTACTTTCTCGGCAGCTGTTTTAAACCAATTGTCTCCCTTACGGCGATGGAACTAAAGTGGAGCGGCTGTACAAGCTTTATAGCAGAGTTGTAAAAATGAAGGTGGCATGGTGGATAATTGAACTACACGATGATGAGGACAGGACTAAATCGAGCTTGAGCTGTAAAAGGGGTCGGTACGTTTAACTTGTAAGATTTTTAGCGCGTACCTGGCCAGCCTTCGTCCTTGGATCGAGGAAATTCAAATTATTTTCTATTGCGTTACGTGATTGCGTTAAAGTACTCTTGAAAGCACTCTTGAGTAGGGTGCTTCCTTTACTCAGGCTCATCGGTTTTTCAAATTGCATACCTCTCCAAAATTCTGTCTCTTTTTCTTCAAGGTCACTTTGCAACTTGTCGTTATATCTTTTGATCTCTCAACTTACGAAAATCTACCATTTAATTGTGGAAGGGTTGGTACCGGCTTCAGACAAGTTTGCAGAAAATTTAAAGAGATTGAACTAACGTCACTTTTCTATAATCGAACGATTCCACACATCGTCATCAGAATATTCCGGCTGTAGAAGAAACAGCACGGAGAGATTAGTTGAATGTGTGTGCGAAATACGCTGAATGCGTATATAATAAGGAAAAGGAGCATAAATAGTTTTGTAAGAAATTTTTTGCATTTTATGGGAATTTGCCGATCTGTCAGTCTACATACATTGGTGGCTACGGATAGAGTTTAACAATACTCTCACAAATACACATCTATTCAGGCTTTTTATGAAATTTCAGGCAAGCGATGATTGTGGTTTGCTTACAAAGAAACTCACGATGAATAAATAAAGCTGCGTTTGTAGTCAACCAATCGATGCGGCCATAATTAAAAATATGTTTTGTATTTGGCTCTGTATTGGTGAGTGGATATCGAAGATCTATGCGAAGTCGAAGTTTGCATTTTTTATTTACTTGTTTTTTTAATCATTTATCTTACAAACGATAACAAGAGACATGGAACAAAGAGAAACAGACCATCGGAAAAGCTGTGCTTTCTAGCAAACCTTTAAAGTTTTACTATGAACTGTAATGTAATGCAGTTTGGGAAAACTTTTTCTGTTAATCATAAGTTTGACTCCTTAGATTTGTTATTTCGTTCGCTATATAAAAAATATTATATATATTCGAAAAATACTATGCCTGAATGAAACCCACTACTCCGTTACATATATTGAAAGGAATGTTAATTTTGTTACTCCATTTGCGATGTACCTAAAAGCATCATCAAGAAATATTCCGAGTGTCGGCATCCCAAGTTGAAGTCAATAGCTTGAAGGAGGCGTTTGAGCGTGGAGACGATCTTGCGGCAGTTAGGCATCAGTTTCTTAAAAATGTGTTGGCAATACCGCCGTCCATCCGTCTTATCGCATAACTATCTATGGCAATAGATAACTAATTCCAATGGACTTGCTTTTGGTGACTAATTAGACTAAGGAAAGGATCAGTGTCGATCTTCAATTTCGATAAAATGCTATAAATGAGAAGTTTTGAAGAGACTTTCGCAAAAAGAATAAAATTTCAATATATTCTTATCGTTAACGTGCTCGATATGAGTGCTTAAAATGAATCTCTAAGGTTTGAAGAAACGTTTATCGTTAACGGAAATTAGCGTGCTTTGCGGTGCACACTTTATCGATAATTTAGATGACGCCAATGAGAAAGACTCTTGAAGTCTTGAAGTGAATTGTATTGCAATTATTTGCTCATCAATTACTGTTTATTTAAATTCATCTGTTCTTCTATTGTTGTTATTTCAAAGTCTGTCTTTGATTCTAATTTTAATCATGAATCAAACATAGACATAGGTATAAGTTTACGTAAGTAAATGTACGTGCGTGTGTTCGTTTACATTAGTTATCAATACATCAAAGTAATCACATACTCCGTGTATTGCAAGCAGTTCTATTTATAAATAAAAATTATCTGTTTGTGATAAGAAAATATAATATTTTTTATAACAATAATATTAAGCTATTTGTTAATTGCTTAGAACTGAACAGGTGAGGAGTGCAGTGATTACAACGGCGAGTAGATAATTATTCAATTTAAACCACTTATTAAGAAAGCCATAAATCTATAAATTTGAGACTTGGCTGGTGACTTATTCACAATCTTAACACCATTTCGAATTTTTGATACGAGATTGGAAGCTTTATAATCGCTTTTATTACTCAATATATCCATGACATCCAGAGATTTATTTTTTATTCATGAAGATCGCTCGAGAAGAAAACCCCTTTGTGAACTTTCAAGCGATTCAAGTGCATATTAGATATGCTAGCGGAAGTGCGAAATCTAAATGAAAATGTTCACAATGTTTGGCTTTAATTAGCTTAAGACTATTGTAAGTGAGCTTAGCTTAAACTTAACGAATATACAGGCGGGTGAAATGACAGTTAGACAAAGCTAGATAGACTCATTATCTCGCTATGAGTATATGCACAAATTAAGGCACACTATTGCACTCCCTATAATAAAAGGAAGATAAACTCTTTCTTTGCCACATAGCCAACAAACTAGGGGGATAGAAAAGTGGTATCCATCTTGAGATGAGTCTAGGATAACAAGGATAACAAGATCAAGAAAAACTAGAATAACCACAAAGCTTCTCTGTGATTGAAGGCGATTGATATATTGAGATCAAATAGGGAAATCTCAATCCTTCTATGCCTGGCGAACATGATTAATATTTTATAAATATTTCTTTATATTTGACCAGTAAAACTAAATCACTAAAGTGAAAAAATGTGTTTTAGCTTTTGGTTCTTTTTCTAGAGATTTTGATTGCAAAAAGTTCAAAGGCGCGCCTAAATGCTTTAGAATCTTACGGTGATATATGTTTGTCAAGTTTTGTCGGAAATAATGAAATTAATATAAATTTACTCTCCGCTCGTGGCCACTCACTAAAATATACTACTGTGTCCAAAAAGTAAGACCAATTCAATTTTTTCTTTTTTAAATCTATTTACGAGTAGCTTTACGCAAACGCCGCATAACGCTCAAATAGTGGTCTTTGTTAACAGTTTGTCCCGGCGGAAGCAATTCATAGTATACCAAATAATCGAAGAAACCTGTAAATATCGCCTTGATTGTTGAGCGCCTTTAACGCGGTTTTCTCGGGTTTGGAATTTGAACCATGTCTGCTCTATTAAGCTATTGTTTCCGGGTCGTATACATAGATCCAAATTACATTTCCCGTAACAATGCCTTTTATGACCGATTGATAGTTCTTTGCTCAAACAAATCACACGTTATTCGGATCTCGTGAGAAATAGTGTTTGTGTCGACAAAACCAAGCGCAGCTGAAACACTAATGACGTTTATGATATGTAAATTTGACATAGTCCGGCTAATTTAGAAAAAAAAACATTTCCGATATTCGACATATTCGCGCATAAAAAATATTCAGCTTGGAAAAAGTCAAAATTTCAATATCCATTCAATAAAGCAGCGTCTGCATAATTATCGGATCGGATTTGAAATCTGTTCAGTTACATTCTTTTGTTCATTTCTTTTTTCGATAAACCGTCAAATTATTTGTGAATTTGCTCATCGTTTCCGAAGATCTGTTAACCTATTGTTTCAAGGTGGCAAGAAAAGAAGTAGAACTCATCAAAGCCAAAGATCCTTCGTAGCAAGTTGACCACCACATAAGACAGTGCGGTTAGATACTGCTTCTTAGTCCATGTTTTGGGAAAAATGTATACGATGTTCACATGTTTACATTTGATATTTGAAATCTTCACTTCAGCACTAACGTCTTTTTTTCTTCTTTTTTTTTTTTTTTAATTGTGTCGCCAATACACTAGAACTATATTTTCAGTTGCTGCTGTACACTTAAATAAATTGGAGAATACAATCATATTCAGCTTAAACCCTGTCTAACGATACGCTTCACTTATTTATTTATTTATTTTTTTTTTTTTATTTTGATTTTAATTTTTATTCATTTTTTTTTTTTTTATTAGTGTATATCGAATGAATAGAACATTTATTCATTTTATTTACAAGTTTTGCCAAGATTGGAGACTTTGGTTGTTCGCTCAATAAGTAACATATTTTGACAATAACATACATAACGTTAGATTACATATATTATGTCCTCAAATAGCTTTAAAGTGAATTTACTACCGAAACGAATGAAAAATTAAAGAGTAAAAGTTTCGAAAAAATAAAAATAAATCCATAGGCTATGCATATAATTTGTTTAGAATTTTTATGAATGAGAAGCAAAAATGTTTACTTTATTAGACAGATACAGGAACGGACGTTCGCATATAGCTTAGAAGAGAAGAGCTAGCTATACAAGCTATATATAACAAAGCTACACATATATATGTATGTATACAAACAAAGGGCATTACCAAAGGCTATTTTTAAGGGTTACGAACATTTGGTGAATGTGAATATATTCCTTGAGATGATTTTCAAAATTCATACGCGTATGTAACATGTAACAATTAAGCTTTCAATTACAATCAATTTTATGTATAAACGAACAGGCACGCCAACCTATATACATATATATTGTATTATATCTTATTGGGATGGAGTACTTCAGCTCGTCGCACTGATGAATTGAATTTTTTTTCCTCTCTTTCTTTTTTTTTTTTTTTTGTGATCACGTGTCGCTAACATGCAATTTTTCAATTATGAAAAACACAAACAAACATATTCTGCAGACACTTGATATATGCAAATATAATATAAACAATTGCATCTGTAAATGATGCGGGGGGGAGGAGAGCGAAGTAGTGACCGATGTTTACTGTATAATGTAGCGAAGAGCACAGCAATGAAAATCCACAATAATTTCATTTATAATCTAATTGTAGAGCAACTACGATATTGTATGCATTAAAGTTTATTTTTATACATTTACAATAGCAACGGTTAAGGTGAAATTAAATAAGCGTTTTCGTTATTCGATCGTTGAATTCATTCAAACTTTAAAGAGTTGCTTTTTTCTTCAAGTACTTTGTATCTCGATTGGTTGGAAAGAAATTTGGCTTTTTTTTTTTTGATTTTTGTAATTGCATGGTTGTTTCACATGTGAAAACACCATATATTGGACCACGACCAGGCATAAAATACTTTGCACCCCCTTACAGTTAGTTATTCATGTAACAAAATAAGTCGTTATAAAAGAAGTAATGGATAAATTGATCCGACCACGCCAGTGTACCACATTTCATCAAAATATCTTAAAAATTGCGGCCTGTAGGTTGAATGCAGGAAAACAGGACGGACAGACAAGCTTAGAGTGGCTCGGAAAGCGATTCTGAATAATAAAACGTGGGTCCATCTCAAGCCCTTCGGACTGTCGCATACATCGGAATAAACTTATAAAATCCTAGCATCACAAGTCGTATAAGGCATCAAAAGAACAAAAGCATACAAGTAGTGAATAGATTGAGAAATAACATAAAATTTCTTGATTCATCCTTTATTGTAGAAAAGTTCTTACATTTCAGTAAATAGAGGCTTTAAAGATCCAATATTTGGCATGAAATCATACGTAGACATTGGCTATAACCTTGAAATTGATCGAGTCATACTGGGTGATCTGGCACAAAGCCTTGATTTTTAATAGGAACTTTGCACTTATGTTAAGTAATCATGAACAGACATTGACCAACATTTGACATGAAATCATACGTAGACATTGGCTATGACTTTGAAGTTGATCGAGTCAAACTGGGTGGTCCGGTACAAAGGCTTGATTTTTAATAGGAATTTTTGCGCTTATGCTAAGTAATCAGGGACAGGCATTAGGAATTTTCCTAACTATCATTATCAATAAGAGGAGGTAGCCGCAAGAAGCTACGTATTAATTTGGAAGATTACATTTTCGGCCAGTACGCCAAGAATCTAGGCATATTGCACAAGGCTGACCCCTGAAATTCCCCCTTAGTTGAGGCGTCTAGTTTTTTTGCTTTACTTTCGCTTGATGCTACAAAATACTATTTAACATCCTCGTCTATATTGACATCAAAATATCAATATTCCTTTCCTCATCTTGATCTAGACTTCTTAGCAAATACGAGATGTTGTCACAAACGGATCTTTTAAATAACTCAAGTAAATCCTCTTTATGTCATTCGTAGTCGATGCACCTTAATCTAAACTGATCTAACCTAACCTATCTTCAGATAGTGATTCAACTGAACAGAACTGATTTCAATCAGTTGTTTTAAAATAAAATTCTTTACATTTTTAATATAATTGTTTGCTAAATTGATTGCATACTGACGGTCAATTAACGCATTCTTTATACAATAGTTCAACGCTTTGCAAACATCGTCTCTAAATCAATTGTTATTGTAATATAAAAATTTAAGCACGCTTCCAGTTTTGTTTTCTTGTGTTGGTAAATAGTTTAACAAACGTATCTATTTGTGTAGATGTGTATGTATAAATAAGTGTTTATGTTGTCTTTTTGTGATGATAATGCGTTCAAACATTTTCTCTCAAGTTTTTTTTCTTTAAATATTCATTGCCCTGAATATGAAAAGTGATTAAATTAAATTCAGTTGTGGTCGAAAATTGAAACAAGAAATAATGAAAAAAATAAAATGTTGACATTCTTTACTGTCGGCTGCCGAGCATTTTCATGTTTGTACAGATGTTGCATGATCGGCCAAAGAGCATACGTGAAAATTTTTATCCTTGTAACTGTTGTAATGAGTAATGAGCCGAAAACCTAATTTTTTTTTTTTTTTGCTTTGGCAAAAAGAAGTTTCCTTAGCTCATATTGTAATGCAAGCGTGTCCTGCAACTGAGCTGATGGGTTCTCGATACTAATCTTCTTGCATGAACTTACATTGTTTTTGTAAATTTGAAGCCGTCATATCAATTTTTGCGGCTACGAGTTTGTTTGCCATAGACGGGCACGCAGAAGGACAGACATGTCTAAACCGAATCCGAATTTGACACTAATCAAGAATATTCATGATTTGTAGGAGCTTCTTCAGAAGCTTCCTTTTTTTTGGGTTTTAAAAGGATTTCATCAAACTCGATATATCCCTAATCTTTCGAGGTAGGTATAAAAAGTACGAGAACGGGAAGTGGGTAATTATCAGCTCACGCAAATGTATAATGAAAATATAAAAATTTTGTAAACCACGTTGTTTTAACAGGCGTGATCTTGAATTTTTTTAATGATTCGGGCACACATTTTGGATATGTATCTGGAATAAGCTTCAAGTTGCGGTTTTTTGATGTCGGTGTTGATCTTTTTGTTTCATCTTTCTTGACGTGAAATTGGAATGGACGGACGGACGGACGGACAGATATGCAAGAGAATGAAAACATTATAAAACCGCTTTGGGATAATTGTGTATTTTACAAACAAATTGACAAATCTAATGTACGACCATTCTTCATAAGTGAATACATGAACAGTGCGTGATACGGGTAACAATGCGTTTCATTCTCTAATAAATTGAATTTATTTTTAGTGAGTATCACAAAGTAGTTCTATTTATGATAGTAATTCTGTTTTTTTTTTTTTTTTTTAAATACACTCTATAAAATATTTTAGATAAAGAATTTTTTGCAAATTTATTTAAAAAAAATAAACGAAATTATGAGAAATAAACTCCGTCTCTTTAGAAAGAGCACTAACTAAATATTCCAGTTAAAGTAAATGCGAAAATTGATATTCTTTTGCTATTTAAAAATTCATTTCTTTTTTTTTTTTTTTAATTAATTATTTTAATTACTTTTGCTTTATTAGAAATTCATTGGATATTTGTGTAGTTCAGTCATTTGAAGAAATTCTATATATTTCAAAAGGTTGTTATTTAAAATTATAAAATACATCGGCTTTACATGCCATCTCCATTACTAGATGGGTAGAAGAAGGTTCTCATTCCTCATTTATTTATACATTCGTTAGATTTATCTCATTAAAAATTAAATTAATGATGAGAATGTTGTGATTATGAAAACGAATATTATATATATACCCACTTTTCATACGTATTCTGCCTATGGTCTTGACATTAAGTTTTGAAGCCTTAATTCATTTATTCATCGTATTTTTATACTCTACTCCACTTGCGGTATACTAAATTTGTGCGGATATATGCCACACCCAGAAAGGATTAAGATGAACTCATCTTTCTTTGCATCGATCGAGTCAGAATTACTTTTTGTCCGTCCGTCTGTCCGTTTTGGTTTCTTCTGTTCAACCTAAAGGTTAGATATTTTGATAAAGTTTGGTACACTGACATGTTTGATCGAATTATGTTTTGAATCGGGCCACTTTTTTAACCTCTTCACTTATAAAAACTTTGAGAAGTCATTTTATGAACAACTGCCTGAAGCGAAATAATGTAGGGTATTTAACGGTGGACCGTGTCACTGTAGAGCCTTTTTACTTGTTTTATTCTATTTAACGATGTAAAGATTTGCATCAAGCATAGGGAAAAAATCTTTTACTAAATGTTGCAAATTAAATGGTTGAAAATGATCGAATTGTCCATAAAAAATTGATCTTCTTTAATAATCTTGAATACGAGAAGATCAACGATGGCTTCAGACTAGTTATGGAAATCGACTGGAGGAAGGATGCGTTTCAGAAAGATGAGAGTTATTCTTGAAGAAATAGAGAAAAAGAGTAGAATGAAGCCAGAATGTTTTCATTTTACCTTTTGTTTCTCTAGATTAAAAGAATCCTACTGTGAGGGCATTAAAATAATAAAAAAAAAAAAACAAATTGGAAAAAGCGAAAACAAAGAACGACGAACATTACTTTAGTAAGCCGTTTATGATATTTCACTTTATTTTACGACTTTTTTTTTGGGTAGTCTGAAAATCGGGCTTTTTGAACGGCGGACCTATAAACAGATTGTAAACGATATCTTGTAAACTTTACATGATATCTGCACAATTTTGTTGACATTTTTTTTTTTATTCCGATGCATTTTAATTAGGCATAGTTTTCTAATAATTTTTTTTTTTGCGGTTTCTCTTATATTACATCTACAGTATGTTACGTACAGGTGTCTATAGCAGAAAACAAAATATATATATGTATAAACTTTGTGTGTTGATTGTACAAATCCTTCTTTCTACAAAAGTTGTTTGTTTCGTTTGATGCACAAACACTTAAAAGCCTTCCCCCACGTGCCTGTGAATGTAATTCGATTAGTAGGATTTTATGCAAGAAAAATGCATTTGCAGAGTAGTCTTTTGCTTTCTTTCAGTTTTATATTCTCACGAAATTTTCCCGTAGCATTTATGGTCGACTGGTTGGCTAGCAAACAGAATGCATTACGTTTCATATTTGCCTTTGTACAGGTTCATTAGCAATTCAACGTTCAAATGTAACGGTTAATAAAAATAAACAAAAATCAAAGTAAATAACTAAAAAAAAAAAAAAAAGATAACGACAAGGGAATAAAAAATAAATAATTTAAATCAAATTAATTAAATTGAAATGTAAGAAGAAATGTAGGGCTTGCAACAAATTACTTTGCCTTATATATGTGGATTTGATTATATTGAAAATCGAATAACGAAAAATGAATAAATAAAAAGATTCGTAGGTGAACTTTTGTGTCACCACCCCTTTGCATCTTAATTAATGGCTGTTATTAATAATTGGGATAGTGCACGTGTACGCAAAGATTGAGGCGTGTGTGAGTCAAAGACTGAAAAACAAAAATTCAGAAAAAACTGTATAATACCTCTGTGGAGATATGCGACTGTCGCTGAGTGCGTTTGCCAACCAAGTTCTTGGCGCACTATCACCTTAGGCTTACGTTTCACTGCATGTTCGACTTAAAAAATTAATATATTGTCTCTTAACCTTTGAACCCGTAAACTCTTCTAATAAGATATACAGCTCAAGTAAAGCGTCTACTTTTTAGTTTCATCTACGAATCTACGAACTGTATAGAGGTTTATTGTTGTAAAGGCTTACTTTTCATTGCACTTCCTACGCCATTGCTGTATAACGTTGTGCGAATGTATATAACACCCAAAAAGACTTAGGATAGACCCACCTTTTATTATATGAACGATTCAGAACCACTTTCTGAGTCGATCTAAGCTTGTCTGCCCATCTGTTCATCTGGATTATTGTGCTCAACCTAAAGGCTGCAAATTTGTGAGATATTTTAACGAAATTCAGTAGACCAGCATGTTTGGCCCAAGGACGACCGCTTTTAAAAATGATTCAGATCGGACTACTTTTTCGACCGCTTGCCATGTGATACGAAGGGGTGTGTAAGATACTTAAAATAGTTCGATATCACCCCATTTACAGCCCATTACAGACTATACTAAAGAGTGAGACCGTCTTGAGGTAAGATGATAGCTCAAGAATAAATGGATGGATAGATGATTCAAAAATATAATTCCCAATCGCCACCATATTGAATATAAAAACATGCCCTTTCGCTTTTTCTTTTCCCTTTCTTTTCTTCTTTCATTTCCATAAAATGTGCGATGTTATGCGTAATTGCACATACATATGCATAGCAATGGATTTTTTTAATATGTAGTATATGGGAATGGAAATCAATTTAATTTCAGATATCAGTTGTGTGTTTCCCATACGTTATTCGTCAATAGATAGTTTCTTCTTACATACAACCTTTGGACGTGCGTTTTATTAAAGCATTTTGTTTTACATGACGACAATTGTTATAACAATTAAATAAGAGTTTTGTCATCATCGTACACATGCAACATTTCATTTCTCAAAATGATTATTAAATTGTTGTAATAGAACATATACACCTTTTCCGAAGATATTATTCAGTTGGACTTTTCCTTTGCAACTTGATGGTTGTCGATAAATTAAAGGAAAAAATTAACTTAAATTATTATTTTTTATTTCACGATAAAGCGGAGAACATTTCTCAATAATTTCATATTAACTTGGAATTTAATATCAAAAAAGAAGAAATTAATTAATTAAGTGAATAGAAGAGGGGAGAGGAAACGTTTGCGATAATTAATATTTAAATTAAATTATACTCAGCATATTGAGATTGTGCATCCAGTGCAAATAAATCAATATTTGAATGTTTAGCTAAGAAATTGCGCGTTTCTTCAAAATTATTATATATTGTTTAAGTATACTTGTGTGTGTGTCGTTTCGCATATTCCAAATCCGCCGAGCCTTCACAATCGCTGACAAAGTTGTCATCTTTTGTGATATTACCGCTTGCTTCAGATGTTTTCTTGTCCTTTGTCAGCTCATTGATAAACAGTTCGCTAATCTTAGCACCTTTTGCGGCCAAAATTTCGCGCTGTTTCTTGAAACGGGTCCAATTTACTTCTGGTTATACCCTTTTCAAAATTTAATATTCCCAAATCATGTGAGTGCTTTCCACGCTCCTGCTTACCTTCATTCTAATTTCGTTCCTCATCAAAAATGTTAGCAAAGACATCATCCTTCTTTTCATTGTCTGAAGGAAATTCTGAAATTTCAACATATCAGAAACTACTGGGAAATTCTTCGCTTGAATTTTGTTTGGCTTCGTCTTCGCTCGTTTTCTCGTCATTTAATACTGATTTGTTAGTTCGAAATGTGTTGTGGACCAATATTAAGCGTTGAAAATGATCAGAATAAATGGACCAAGAGCTTTCCATGCTCTGCATATTGTCAGCCACTTGCACTAAAGATTTAGTCGTTGTAAAATTATATCTGAAGACTGGCATTCTGCTGTCCGTGTAAAGCGTCTTGTACCCGGTCGGATAGTTGCGTGTTTTTACTGTTTTATTTTCATTTAAAAATTGCACTTTTACTAGAGTCGACAATATATTATTTAATGTTATTAAATATATATATCAATGGTCGTGGGTTCAAATCTCAAGTGCGGTAGAGTTTTTAATAATAATAATAATAATAATAATAATAATAATAATAATATTAATAAAAAAAATAAAAGCCGAAAGCCTTAGGTGCTCGTGCTTTAAGACTTTAGTCTTAGAATTTATTCTCTGGTTAAATGTACATAATAATAATAATAATAATAAACATATATATATATAATAAATATACATATATATATATTTATTTTGAAATACTAAATGTATCATAATTCCGAATACTTAGCTCTTTTACTGAAATCTCTTTTTGAAAATTGATTCAGAAGCTAATGGTAGATTAAAAAAAAAAAAAAAACTAGAATTAAAAAGGTTTAAATAAATTTCAGTTATCCAAAAATCTATCGCATGCCATCTATCATATGTGCAGAGATATTACATTACATATTAATAACTGTATATCAATACCCAAGACATTTGGCTTTATGGTGTGTTATTTATTTTCTCGGTCAATTTAATCTTGAAAGCAAACCGCAACTAAACAAGTAAGAAAAAGTATATTCGGTCGTCACTGAATCTTTTACACCCGTCAACGTGGACATAAAAAAAAGCAAAAGAAATAAACTCTCATACTCTGATTGTTCTTATTTTCAGAATAAGAGTGGAAATTTATATGGTGTATGCGTCGTACTTTATGAGTAACACGGAAAACACAGAGTTTTTGTTATATAGCCGGGCGCTGCAAGCGTGCTCTTTGAAAAGTTGGTATCATTTTCAAATTGTTTTGCAAGTTGATAAATGGTGTGTTAATTTTTTCAAATGAGAGACTTTACACAGGCGGACAACCGGACAGACGGAAATGCTAAATCGATTCACAAATTGATGCTGATCAGGAATATATATATATTCCGTGGTCTCTCTCTCTAAAGCTTACTTCTGAGCGTTGCAAACGTTTTGACAAAATGATCATACCCCTCATCCGGCGGTGATGGGTATAAAAAGCATTAAATTGTCGCTCACGTGTATCGGCGAAACTATTGTGTGATATATTTATTATAGAGTAAAGCATAGCTTCATAGTTGTTAAGGCGGCACATGTTCATTGTTCATTGTAAAAGAAACTGAACATGCGATTATCTTAATCTATTTTTAGGTGAAACGAATAAGCATTTAATGGATTTAGCTAAATATGTGAACGAAAATGTTGTCAATTGATTTTAAAAATACTTATGACGAGAATTGCAATAATTTACTTAAACTAACTACTATTCCACTAAATTCGAACGATGATGGACGTGTACAAATCCGAAGCGTTAATTTCAATCCTGATATGACTTGTGAAAGTAATAATCTTTCGATTGTGAAAAGTGCGGCAATTTGGAGATCTGCCGCAACAAGATGCCATAAATTTTCAGATGGTGATGACCACCTTGGTGATACTACATCCGCCGCATACATTAATAATCGATATCGCTCAGGCGAAGTTAAGATTATGAGAAAAAGTTCAACAAATCCCGGGCAAATTGTAACGGGGTAAGTGCTTTTTACATTTATTTCATTCTCCCAGCTTTTGTCCTAATTTAATTCCTTTGTGTGGTTTATTTGTAATTTCAAATATTATTTTAGTAATCATAACAAAAGCATACGAGTGGCTTTTGAAGTGATTTTAAGATTTTTAGTACCTTTAGCTAACGGTGTAGTGCGGGGTTTCAAAGGTATACGAGATGTACGTTTTCTTAAATTTTCACGTAGTATTGCTTGCAGTCGCCAGACTTTAATAAATTTATTCGCTTTCGCTGCTAATACTATATCAATGAACTTATCTGTAGCACAAGGTGCGTATATGTTAAACTAATTGATCAAATTTTTGCACTTTTTAGCTCTTCATTTCATGGTATACTTTCATAGTTTCCCATCGTATCGAACCAATATTGAAATTATTGAAAATAAAAAAATCTTGTGATGGCACTGAAATCTTGCAAAATTTTGCGGATGAACAAACAACACCGTCAAGCTCGCCAACTATATCAACTATAGTGCCTTCTTTGGATTTGAAATTTTTATTAGAGCCGGTATTACCAGCACTACTTCAATTGAATCGTCAAAAGACGACCGTCGAAGAGCAAATTGCCCCGAAATGTTGCACTTTGCAAATTTTGGCAGAACCGCCACCAGGTCAGCCAATACGGGCCGATATCATCTTCATACACGGCCTCCACGGCTCAGTGGTGAAAACTTGGAGGCAAGGCTTGTGGGAAAATGAACGGCGGCCTGTTCAATTTGACAGGCCTCCAAGGCCACCGGTAAGGCCACCGAAAAGACCCCGTCATTCACGTACAACAACTGCACGGCCACCACATAAAAAAAAGCGACCACGTTTCGCTTATACCGATAATGCCAAACAATACTCCGACGCGACTACAGACTCGATTGATGAGTGCGATGAGAACTTCAACAGCTATAGCGAAAACATGTAAGTTAGATAACAACCATTGTAAACACAGAAAAATAGAACCGTAATCATTTACAGGTATCCTTTTTCCTGTGATCAGACAGAAAATATTCAAATATGTGATGGTACTGAATATAGTTCGCCTACGTTTCGTTTGCGCATGAACGATAACAGTCGTTTATTGCAAGCCGAGTTGTTGGAGTATTTGTTAAATAATGAGAACTCGGCAAAGTCTCATGACGAATATTTAAATTCAAATCCAAATTTGAAACTTAATCCTAACGATCCGAATTATTCGAAATGTTGGCCCGGCGATTGGTTACCGTTGGATTGCCCGGGAGTGCGAGTAATGGCTGTAGATTATACCACCGATTCATATTTATGGCGACCGGTGTGGAAGAATAAAGAGACCAGAACGAATCTGATACAAAGATCTCGGGAAATGTCAGAATTACTAATTAAATATCGTGTCGGCTACGGTCACCCGATTATCTATGTGGGTCATTCTAAAGGCGGACTTTTTGTAAAAGAAATAATCGTGCACGCTTGGGAGAGCGGACGCCCAGCCATGGCACCTCTTTGGCGTTCGGCTAGAGGTGTATTCTTTTACTCAGTGCCACATCGGGGATCGCATTTGGCCTCAATTAAGGCCCCGCTACTCATTAGATCTGTGGAACTTATAGATATAGAAAAAAGTATGTTTAAATGATCAATTCAAAATTAAAATCAATAAATTGATATTCTTTTACGTACTTAGATAGCAAATACTTATTAGATTTACATCGACGTTTTGCGGGTCTTTATCATTTGGGTCATTTAAAAATCGAGGTGTTCAGTTTCGTTGAGACCGCTTTAACGCTAATGTCACTTTTATATTTACGAATTGTTGGAGTGGACTCAGCAGGTAAGATAAGTTTTTATTCACCAAATGAAAAATAATTTCATAAAAAAAGTTTCCATCGTACTCGTAGATCCCGGTATTGGCGATGTATGCGGTATTCGTTTGGATCATCGGGAAATTTGTAAGCCCAGGAGTCGTGATTGTATTTTATATAAAGAATTAGTTAAAATGATTAAAAAAGTTTGTTAATTTTAGCCATAAAACGTTTGTAATTTGAATTCAACCAATGTGCCTAAATAACCCAACTGTACGTATGAAATAATATTTGCAATAATTGTGTTAATCTTTCCTTATTTGTAATTTTATATATGTTATATATATATATATACGAAAATAGTTTTAAGTCATTTTTAAAGATTTTAATCAAAATTAAAACGAAATGTGATTTTGTATTGCTTTACTACGATTACTTCAGCAATCGATATGGTAATGCGTATGTGTGAGATATTGAGTTCGTTTTGATTTGTTTGATGTTTTACATGCAATTAAAACTTGATTGTTATCTTTCGTTTAATAAAACATGAATTAAAAGTACGTCATATTCACTGACAGCGAGCGATTCGTTTGAAACAAGAAATGTACAAATCAAATATGTGTTGCAAAAAGAAAAAAAAATGTAAATAAATAAATAAAAAATAACTATAAAAAATCGTAAATTTCAATTAGAATTTCTTCGTTTTATTAATATATTTTTGAAAGCATCTCAATAAGTTTTTGTTGACTTTTTTTTTAGTAAAATTGAACTTATTTTACAAAAACGAAGACGCGAGATAGTTCTTTCGAATCTATGGTTTATTGCTAAGCATTACATTTCTTATCTTTTAGCCAGTAGTAGAAGTCTGCGTCGAAAGCATAACTGGGCTTTGGAGAGTATTTACTTAAGGAACCCACTTGTGGCAGAAAGTTGTTCTGATCACCTAATCAACTGTGCAGGAAGAAATTTATAGCGCAACTGCAATAGTTTCTCATTTGGCATAGTGAAAATGTGGAATGAGAAGTAACCTGTTATTAAGGCCGTCCACATATTATGTGAAAACGTACAGCCACATTACTAAAGTCAGCTTTCGCAAGTCCAGTTTGGATTAGACAGTTGATGAAGTGCCGAATTGTTACGAAAATTTGTGAAATGTACATGAAGATCTAATTTTTTATTTAGATAATGTCGGATAAGATCTGATCTTCTGATTAAGATTTGAAATTCGAAAAATGTAAAAGTAATATGGAAATGCCGTATGATCAGACTCGACACCAATTTTTTTTTTTTTAATCCAATTTGTTATAGTTAAGTTTTACATCAAATTACAGCACAACAACAATTTTCCTCATAAAATATCAAAAATTGAATATTTACCCACATAAAGGCTTTTCATGAAGACTTATAAGGGATGAGATGCAAAATATAGACCAAGAAGGCAAAAGAGTACGAAGACTTAATCTTCAGTTGTACAGGAAGTGGGCTCAAATAATTGGTCCATTCGATCCACATTTTTCACACCAATTGCAATCTTCTTTTATGTTTTCCGAAATAAATTGTTATTTGGGGATTGGTCGAAAAAGTGATCCAATCCAAATCATTCAAAAATTTCTACCTGCAAGTTGGACACAAGTGTTCGTGGAGGATTTTAGATGGGCAGACAGATAACAAAAAGGGAAAAAATAGCCGATCACAGTATCGTGGAGAAATCAATATTCTGAGCTTTGAGTACTCCGAGCATTCTAGTTCTGAGGAACTAAAACGTTTTGTAAAGTACTTGAAACCACATCAAGTCATCAATCTAAGATTATATATATTTAGATACATCTGACCATCATCGTGCTGGCACGTACAAGGAACATCCTCTGAGTAGCTAGCCATACATGAAAAAAAAAAGTTTATATATACAAAACAAACATAAAACTAATTATCATATAAAAAATATTAATAAAAGTAATTATAATGCATAAGGTATGCTACTTACATCCTTTCTTTCTGTTGTATTACGAGACATTTAATGAACTGAGCCAATACATTGAATATGTTTACATTATAATTATCACATCCACTTATAAAGTGATTTTATTTTTCTTTCAAATTGTCGCCACATGTTTTTTTTTATTTTTAATTCTTTTTTTTTGTTTTTCATATTAATTTTAATATTAATCTTAGGAAATTGAGTTCGTTTTCTTTTAAAAAAAAACTAAAAGACCAAAATGTACTGAATTTAAGGATGAAAAACTCTGTTGTGACACAATTACAGTTACAAGCTTTAAATTCTATTTTTTTTATGGTAGTAAGAAATGATAATGACTTAATCAATTTTTTTTTCTTTTAGTTTTTTGAAAATATCTGAACACAATAGTATCTCTAGCATGAAAAAATTTCTTAAGAAAAATAAAAAAAAATTATTAGAAAGAATGATAATGAAGATAACATTAACCCTTAAAACCCCTCTCCTTCCCTCTGTCTTCCTTTCCTTCCTGCCATCCAAAAAAAATTTACTTGAATTTTATATTTTACTGTTTTACAACTTGTACTGGTTAGGTTTAACAGAATTGGTTAGGTTTGTTTTTTCACCACTTATTCTCATTTTGCAGAATTGGTTAGGTTTTTTTCCACCACTTATTCTCATTTACTCTCCACCACTTAAAACAACTCTGTTCTCTCCCTCTATTCACAACACATGGTATTTTTTTTTTTTATAAACCATGTAAAGGAAAAACCAGCTAACGGCTTTTAGCAAAAAACCAAAACCATTTCACAAGTGCAAAAAGAAGTTTGACAAAGTGAAAAATTGCGCAAAAAAAAATTTACTACATGCTTCAGCTATTACTAAATCGTAAATCGTATAAATATGCATAACAGTGTTTCTTTGTGTGTGGAAAACTTGAAGGTTAAGCGTTTCTTACAGAAACTTAACGTAACTTAACATAATAGATAGATATTAATTATGACTCGTCAACAAAGACACACCATTCAATGGAATTGTAGAAGTGAAGGGAATCAAAACAGATGATGCATAGTTCTATTGAGAGAAGGAATTGCTTATGCCATTTCTCGACGTTCATTAAGCTTTGCCGCTTCACTACCGAAGTAGGGGGATAATGAGAATTGTTGGCAAATGTTATGGTCGTAGATTCAAATTTCAAATGCAGTAGAGTTTTCAATAAGGCCGATAGCCTTAGATGCTAGTGCTTTAAGACTTTAGTCTTAAAATTGATTTCTCTAATTAAATTCATTATAACAATAATAATAATAATAATGTTTCGCTTTCAAAATATTTGTCTTTCGCTCTTATTATAAATAAAGGAATAAAGAAATAATCCAATGATTTTCAAACAAAAATAAAAGGAAAAGATACTCCTCTTTCAAACATAGCCTAATAGGGGTGTGAAAAAGCGGAACAAATTATCACCAAATGTACGGAGTCTTTATTAATCTGACGAGCGAATTTGAAATATTCTTCAAGTGAAAATTTTAGGTCAATGTTTGTCATCTTTTTGTTTTCTTTTTTAATTATTATAAGCACGATTACTGTAACTGTTGTGAGTCTAAGTGCGAACGAATTTCTTCTCTCTTTTCAAAATGGATCAATAATTTATGCAAGATTTAAGCTTTATAGAGTAATTTTTGCAAACGTTAAATTTCTAGCAAGATCAGACAGACCGTTATGATAATAACTAAGTTGATACAGAATCATATGGTGCCTTACTCGATGTTCCTAACATCGTATAACGATACTAATATATAAAAATACAGCCAAAAAAGATTGAGGTGTTGAAAAATGTACTGGATTCCAAATTTATCGTGGCTGAGTACAGAAACAAAGTTCCGAAGACCTGATAATGTTAAGTATGAGAATCAATCTTCGTAGACGCTGAATGAAGTTACGTTAAGCTTTTAAACTTAAGTCTGTTTAAGAATCTGCTTGTGTCTTTGAGTTTATGTGACTATGTACGCAAGTTTGGTATGCATGTGTTTTTGTGTGCGGATGTGTCATATATATACATATGTATATATGCAGATATATACAAGATAGAAATATTTTTGTCTATGATAGTATTTATTGCACTTAATTTATTCTTGATCTATCCGCGGGAATCTATGAATATCTACACGGAGCCGAGTACATAAACACTGTGCTCGTATTAATTATCGAATTAAAATCTGGTATTTGCTTCTGGTTGTTTGTCTTGTATGTTCTGGTAAATATTGTAATTTTTATGTTATTTAGCTTATGAACATTTTAATGTTATAAAAAATAATTTTGTATTTTGAAACACACTCTTAAAAATGATTTTATTATTTTTTTTAATTCTAATTTCAACATCTTGTAGTAATTTTGTTCCATTTTTATTTTGTAGGTATGTCAGTGTGTATGTATATATAACGGAGAGGTACACGAATACAGGTTCATTTTGGTTTGTTCCGTTTATTATGTTAAATTTCTACATACTGTTTAATGTTTATCTTTCCTTTCACTTAATAAGTTGTTTTAGTATTTTTTCTTTAAATAAATTTTTTGTTTGTTTTAGGTACAATATTTGTCAATTAATCCAAGCTGAAAGTGTTTCTTTTCTTTTTAAAATAATTTTCATATTTGAAAATGTTTTCATTTAAAATTTTAAGTTTTGTGACCTTTAGATGTATATGTTTATGTTGTTGACAATTAGTTATTGTGTTCAAATTCTGCTTAACTGATGTTAAATAGTTAAGATAAAAAATAAATTAATTAAAAAGCAAGGGAAATTATTTATTCAACATTATCGCAATAATAGAAAAAGAGTTTGTCCTCCATTTCAATTATTTCCTCTTCATTTACATGCATCGGCGTGCAATGCAATTTTTCAAAAAAAACTTTGTTATCGATATTTTTGATAAATTTTTCAATTCATTTCTCGCAGTTTCATGCAATAAAAGAGGACTCTCATGTCAAAGTAGATATGTTACGTTACATGACATATATCTCTTATGTGAGATATTTTTTAAACAGTATTTACTATTTAGGAATGAGATAGAAATGCTTGGTTTATTTTTATTATATATTCAGTGTACGCATAATAATTTTTAAATTTGGGTTTGTTATCAAGATCTTGTTGTGAATGACGTAAAAAGCTAATTTACATAAACAAATTATATTTTCTTGAACAACTAAGGGGTTCTAAGACCACAGTACATTTTTCTTTACACATGATATTTTTTTTTGGTAAGGTGTGACTCACTCTCTCTTTCGTTTTTTATGAGTCAATATCAAGCAATTCATGGGAGAAAACTATAGTTGATATAAATTAAATATTGAGTTATATACCGTTTATGTAAAAGAAAATTCTAACTTCTCGCATGATATAGAGTAGAGGTCGAACAAACAAGCAGTGAACAAAATAGAGAGGAGATATATTCCGCAAGTTGAACGTATTATTGCGATAATAAAAGAAATTTTAATATGAAAATTATTTAATTTAAAAATAAGGAAGAAAAGGAACTCATATATATACAAAAATAAATAAATAAAATACTTTAAACGTATCCGTATTTGGGCGTATTTAAAATAAGAACGGGGATTGGAAAGAGATAGAAAAGATTGTATGTTTTGTTTTCTTTCTTTTTTTTGTTGCTGCTCAGGTACATTTGAATATTACGGTAAATTATGTGAAACAAGAAAAGGAAGAAAACAAAAACGGACTTAACTAAATAATATGTTATGTGTAAACCTAATGAGAATGTAATAATTTAATGAATAAAACAATAAAAAATAATTATATTTTATGTGAGTAAGGACTAAAGGAAAAAAATAAATAAAGTTAATCTAAATGTAAATATAACGAAATGAAATAGTATGTCTATTGCAATGATGTGTATATAGATCAATATATGTATGTGGAGGGTAAAAATTTTTCTTATGTTTTTGGTAGAATATTACTGAAATTGGTTTTAATTTCAGACGTCTGTTGCTTACTATACGTGTTTTCTGTGGTAAGTTATTGTATGCATTTAAATGTAAACATTAAAGCATTCACATAATTACTTTTGTGTAAATAAATAAATAAATAATAATAATAATCACTAAATGTACAAATATTTAGCCTCAATAATATATGTGAGTGTAACCAAATAATAAAAAGTAGTATTTGAGAATTTTTAAGTGAAATCACAAAGAGACGAGAAGAGACTATACTTGCAATTTTTTTGAAAGAAAAGAAGACTCAGAAGCGGGAAATCTCAAATATCGAATTGTCGAAAATTTAAATGAATATGTTCCTTCATCGCTCCCCATTTTTATGAATATAGACCATTTCCATAGGGGAACCACTCTTTCGCTTGCCTTTTTTTTTAAGATTATATCACAAAGTTCAGTTTTTTTTTTTTTTAGTTTTTCTGTTGTCAAAATATCTCATTTTTTCTTGAACAGGCACATTCTACTTAATAATGTTCGCTAGTGAGTGCAAACATTTTTTTTTAACAAAAGTTCTTTTATCCCGGCCACTTTAAAACCGTTAAGATCAGTTGAATGTCTTAAAAAAGATATTATAATTGATTTATGCACTTCATAATATTTTATCGCCAGCAAAGTGCAAGGAACGAGACTACCTCGACTAGAGATAGAGATATCTTGCATTTTTGCCCGTTTTATGTGTGCCTCCTTCAGATACTAGATAATATGTCACCTCTGTGAGAGATGTAAAATTTAGTTTGGACAAATTGGATGAATTAAGCACCTTCCATATATATGTACATATAAGTTATCAAAAAAATGTGGTTATCCCAAAAGAGGTTCGATGAGAGGCATCCCTAATGAAAAACATTGTCTTTTCGTGGCTTTCACTTTAAATTAAAAATTTGTAAATTAGTAAAAGAATAAGTAAAAAAGCACAAAAATATTTAATACTATATTCTGTTGAACAAATGAAAATTGGAAAGAGAAAGATCTTATGTAAACACATTTATAAAATGTACGTACATATGTAGCTAAAATTCTGCATATTTTATCCTATATTTTTTTTTTGTTTATAAATTCTCTGGAATGTTTAGTTTATTTATTTTTTTTATGAATCGGTTAACTGTTGTCATTAGATTCTATTCTGGAATGAGGTTTAAAGGTCATTGGAAGTAAATGCGGGAATACTGAGGAAAACAGAGTTCACCCATTTGGATCCATATTTGGCTGTCGGTAGTTCGTGTCTTGTAATGTTAAGCCTGCAGCTTTTAATGTGGCAGTGTTTGTTGCTGTTGTTGTTACCTTACCTGAGAAATAATTATTAGGTGTATTCAATACACATGTGTTATTGGTGGATCCAAATGTAGGAACTAAAGTATTTGCATGCTGGGCGTCTGTTGCGGCTATTACTGCTGTTGCAGTTACTGGAATTTTAAACGCAGTTAATGCGCACGTAGATCTTTTTTGCTTTGAATTGTTATTATTCGCTTTTTGTTGATTTGATCTTTTCTGTATAGTCTTAGAGACCGTTGGTTTCTCATCAGCCTGACTTTGAAGAGATTTCTGAATAAAAATGTTAGGTATATGAGAAATGGGAGTATCAATTTTTTTTTTTTTTTTGAAGCTACGTACTTCTTCTTTGGCTTTGAATCCATTGGTTAATAATTCAGCATTATTTTCATTGTCAGATGTAGGCGTAATAGTAGACGCTGATTCTTCTTCGGCCAGCAAGCAAATGCCATCAATTGATTTGGCATGTTTAGGGAAATTGGTATGGAACTGTTTGGTTTTAAGGGAACTGGCATTGCTGCCGTTACTAGCACTACTTAAACTACTGCTGCGACGTGCACCAATACTATTGGCGGCCACTTCCAACGGACTAGCCGTCAAAGGCAATGAGCTTGGTGGTACATTGGCAACAGATGAGGAACTTTGATTATGCGATATGGCCACAACATTGGGGGGGCGTATTTTTAAACGGTATAAAAAATGGTTTATTATTTATATCGTGTCCGCTGCTCGTAGATTTTATTCTGCGCTGGGGACTGGTTTTACATAAGGGCACCACTGACAGATTATGTTCCCCTATAACATCAAATTCACTTAACATGGTTGTGTTGGGATCCGCAATGCAGGTAACAGCTCGAAATGTACCACCGTGACCGTTAGGCAATTGAGTAGTTTGATATTCTAAAGGTCGCTCCCCGAGAAAATCAGTATGCCTACCGGCTATTCTTGGTATTAGAGTTTGCATTTCATGACAATCTGGCGGCATTGTACTGGTGCTGAGACCTCCAGCGCTACCTACTGGTAAGCCAGAATTGCCTAAATTTCCAAAATTTATATCTGTTGAAGTGCTTAAGTGTGTAGGACCTTGTTGACGTGCTTTAAAACGTTTACGCTGCACCATTATTAAAATAGCAAAAGCGAAAATGCATAAAGCCGATAGCAAGGAACCAATAGCTATACCGCTATAAAGTTCTGAATTGGAACCGGAATTTTCTATTTCCAAAGATCGGTGGTTGATGTTGCGTAAATCAATGAAAATCGGAGCTCCCACTCCTGTTTCCCCCACTACGCGAACAGACACATTGATTTTTGCCGATTCGGAAATGTTTGGAAACTAGAAAAAACAATCGATCTTAAAATGTCGCCCCATTTTTAGACCTATCTTTTACTTGCCTTATAATAACATATGCTGCATTCAAAGACATTAGCCTCATGTGTCACGTTACCCAAAGTCCATAAAATATTGTAATGGTGAACTTTACCATTAGGCTGCAAAGGGGGATCCCAGCTTAATTTCAGCCCATTATGACGAGTGACACGTTGATTACTAATCGGGCCGGGAGCTGCAATAAATGCATGAATCCTTATTAATTAATTTTACCGCGATGTTTTACAAAAAAAAAGAGCTTACGATCAGGCAAAGTGATGACATCCAATTGTCCATAAAATATGTTAGTATCGCAACTGGAAAAATGCAAACTGTAATGAGTGGTGGGCTTTAAGGTACGTATTTCCAATTGGGATTGATCGACTGGGCGTTGTTCACATTTTCGTTCCTCTCTCAGCAGCCTTGGATAATGTATTTGCAGATAACACACTAAAACGCAATGCTCCATAAAGCTATCATCGAAATGAAAACGTAACATCCGAGACTCTACCATTGTCAAACGATAAGGAGCTGTTAATACTATTCCCGTATCGTTTTCAAGCTAAGTTGTTAAAAAGAAATTTGAATAGTTTATGAAAAAGTACATATAACGATGCGAAGATGATGTAAGAATGCTTACACTTACTGTTCTCCACTCTACATAGCGGAAATCCTGAGCCATATGTTCATTATCGGCAGTTATTACCAATACACGCACTTTCAAACGTGTAAAATTTCTTAACATTATACCCGTAACATTGGCTGGCACAACCAAACTGAAGACATCATCCACTGTCTCCGAATTATTGTTACTAACCTCATTATCACTATAATTGCTTACCGCGTTCTTTAGAATCCTTTTCGTTTCTGTAAGATTTAATGTTTCAATCGACCGCAATTTGTGATTGATGTCCTCTTGGGTTAGGTTAACATGTTGCATTGTCCCGCTTAATTGTTGAGTAAGCAAAACTTCTGGATTCGGTGAGGTATGATTAATGGAAAATTGTATAATAAAATACTTTTTGGTAGACAAGTCAGTTATCGACCATGTAACGAACGTATCATTGGCGATATGTACGAAACGTGGTGGTACTGAAAAAAAAAAATCAAACAAAGCGAATTTGAGATATTAAATTTGTACGTATAATAGAATTCTGAAGATGAATTTATTCATTTATCGAATACTTACAACCTTGGGTACAACATGTAACAGGCATACTGCGCAGTGTGCTTAAAATAGTTTGTTGTTGTTGTTTGTTACCCATCCGTATATCCGAGGTAGGTATTAATACTCTGGTCACAATTTCAAAGGGTCTAATGTAGGGTAAGTGTTTGTAAATTATCACGTATGAGGCATTTAGTTTCATAGGCGGAAAGGGCGATATCCAACGAAATGGCTTTTTTAAGCCAATGTGTACTACAAATAAAGACTGAAAAAAGGAAAGTTGTGCAGACGTACATGTTATGCCAGCAAATTTTATTTATTATTCATGTCCAAATGTTTGACTTACCACTGCTGCTTGATTTTCAAATGTCACATTTATAGAATTAAATGTATGAGGATAACATTTGATATTTTTTAAAGGATTTGGTATAACTTCACTCTGATTGCGTAAGCGAAGTTCACCTGAGGAATAAACTTCGCCGGCTATGTTACGGGCAAAACACTGATAGATGCCACTTTCATCGGGATCGAAGGAGGGTATATACAACTCGTTGGCGTTGATGTAACGCGTATAGGAACTGTTGAATGGCTCCCCATTATGATACCAAGTAATTACCGGTCGGGGATTACCGGTGGCCAAACAACGGAATGTTTTCGATGAAGCTATATTCGCCTCATCGACGGGCAACTCTTCCAATATTATCGGTATTTTGGTAACAATAACATGAAAAGTCTAAAACAATATGAGAAAATATAGAAACATTTTTTTATTGAAACTCAAAAATTCTCTAAATATTAAAACTTAAAAATCGACCTGTTTATCTGAAGTGGTAGAACATGTATAGAACCCTTCATACTCTTCTATGCTAGAACGTATATGATACTCTCTGCTATTGTTGGTTAATTTGACCAAAGGAGATTTTGCATTGCGTTGAAACCACCACTCTATGGCCACATCTTCCATTATAGCGCAACAACTTAAATTCAAATCACCATTTAATGGCACATTGAGTGTGGTAGCTTGTAAAGGTGGTACTAGTTGATCCGTTGTTCTGCTCTTAGACGTTGGAGAGTTGATTACACTCAACGAGAACACAAACTGACGATGGTGAGTCTTTAAAGTATATGAATTATGTGCCAAACATCTGATTAAAAAAAAAAAGCAAAAGAAAAAGAAAAAGTTTAGGAAAATAAGATTAAAATGCTTATGAAGTACATGTACTTAAATAATTATATGCACATTTATGTGTATAAATTTAATTAGCTTAGACATAAATGAATGGTCTATTTTCTGGTTTCATGCTTGCCACTAATATTAGGTCATCTTCTTGACATACAAACATACTCTTTGCTTTGTACCTTAAATACAAACACCCCTGACTGACTTTGTGCGCTCAACATACAGTTTATGCAGCGTCTGAGCATATAAGCCTTACCAAGCACATAAGCGGGTCTTCCATGTGCGTGTGTGTGCACTTGTTATATGCTAATTGCTGCAATTACTCTGACTACTCGACTGAAAAATTTTATATTGCACATGTTGCACGGTCTTTCGATTTAGAAAACAAAAAAAAAAAAAAAAAAAAAGAGTAAAAATGAATAAATAACGTCATTAAATAAATTTCTACACCTTAGCATTTGTTTGTTAAACAATTTGATGACAAGCACAAATTATGCTTATCATCTTCAGCTTGAGGAAAATTAATAATTTACTTTTGAAAGTTTTTACCAAAGAACGTTCTTTAAACCGTTAAGAGGGCATGGGAGGATATATATTTTTTGCATTCATAAGTAAGTTGAGGACCTATGGCTGCTAAAGCTGTTTTTTATTTATTGAAATGAAGAGAATGAATAAAAAACGAGTTTGCACCCGTTACTTCTGCTATTTAGAACAAAAGTTATTGATCATATGATGGCGAGCGAACATTTTTCTCTTCTTATTATTGCTTGCTGTGGAGTGGTGCTCGCTTGTCATTTTGTTAAAGAAATGTGTGCCGTTGTATGCACGTTCACGAATGTTACATAATTTCGGAGACATACTTCTATATGCACACATAATGGATTTTATTAACCCCTAACCAGGTTATACTTCAGAGGTAACGATAGGTTTTAATATCCTCAGAAAGCTATAACTCGAGAGAGGCGACGGTTTATAGTATCCGTTAACAGATTATACCTCAGAGGTAAGGATAGCTTCTATATATCTTCAAAAAGATAGAAGTCAGCAAAAACCAGGGATTCTAAAGCCTGTTAGCAGTTTATATCTCTTAAGTAACGACAGATTCCAATATCTCTTAAGGAGTTATAATTTACTGGTAGAAAGTTACTGTAACTACGTAACAACTCGAAGGTAAAGGTAGATTCTCTGGTACGCCCTAAAAGCTTACACCAGTGACAGCGGATTCTATTATCTTTTCGAAAGTTGCAATCAAAAATGAGTTACATCATCAAGATGTTAGCATATTAGGTGCTTCATCAACGTATCCATAAATGATACAAAACAAGAACAAACTGCACAAGCCTGCACATATATGTAATGCCTATGTATGGCTGGATGTCCGTATGTACTCACTTCTTTAGTTAAACAAAAGTTAGCCAAATGATCGAATGCTTGCGTATTTATATAATCCTTGCATATGTGCTTACTCTTCCTTTAATAAAACAAAAAACAAACCCGCGAATTTGAAGGAAATAATACTAAAACGCGTAAAGTCCGCTGTCAACGTTCTCTTTGACTGGCAAAATCAATGAATGCTGGCTCAATTCTCATTCCTGTTCTTTGCTAATTATTACTCTGCTTGCGTTCGCACTTTTGAGAAACCCGTACATATGCAGTTGCCTTATCGACTGTGCTTCATTCACAAATCCTCTCGCAACAATAAAAACTCATTAAAAGAGTCAACAATTTCAGTATTAATTATCATTAGCAACATGTACTAAGCATGGATTCGAAATTTAGCTCGCTTATTAGAGACATTAAAACGTACAGGATACAAATTATCCTTTTACGATTATTATTAGTGCGTTTAGACTGATATTTTGAATGTTTCGAAACATTTCCAATTTTTTCCAAAGCTTTCGTAAAGCATACGGCGATTGGATGGGCGAAAGTTATTGATGATTCAAGAAATAAGTATGTGTGCAACTAGTTTTGACATATTTACTGGGAAGCCTTACGCCTGCGAAGAAACTTCAGAGTAAAAATTCGAAATCATTTGCCGACTTTCGTCATAAACCATTATAAGTGAGTCGGTCAACTTTTGATTCAACTCGGAAGGGCAATCGAAAGTTTTATTTAAAATTTGTCTGATGCTCTCAACGTTTTCTTTTAGAGAACATACGCACGACGACAAAGTCAATACCGATCCTAAGTGCCTACATTTCAAGTAAATCATAAAAGGGGATATGTCGGACCAGCATAGCTAATTCAAAGTCGAAAAACTGAAATAGAAAAGAAGAAGATTACAACTTGGTGGGCTCTTAACGATACATCCTTTTAAGTATCATAACCGGACTGATAGAATTATTGCTGCAAGCGGAAAGGGAAAAAGCAAGTTAATCATATTAGTTACTTGCCCATTATCGTGTCATCATGCTTACATAATTCCTGCTTTAGTTATTTTCCGTAAGAATTGAAAGCGTTCATTTTCACTTGCTGATTGATGGCATTCACTAACAATCGAAAGTTACCTTTGTTTTCCGTAACGTTCGACTGTTGCCATAGTATCAGTTTTCGTGCACGCATGTATAGCTTTGCGATTACACTCGGGAATTGGTCCTAATTATCATTATTAACGAATCGTAAAAATGAATAATTGAAGTTTTACAACTTCTCATTTTTTTTCATACTTTGTTTTACTCGAGAAGGCGAGAGAGTGTTTTTGGTCTTTAGCATGATAGTGGGCTGTCAAATGAGATATTAATTTATTAGCTCGCGACCGCTAACCATTGCGGTTTTGGTTAAAAGACTTTCATTTATTTATTTATTTATTTTTTTGTTTCGTAATGTCTGTTAATAGTCTACACTTTCCATAAATGCGCCAAATATGAATCAACACACATATGCATCGGACGAAAGGGGTGAAGTTGAATAGTTTAACAAAATTGAAATTTTAAGTTTTTATAATAATCTTAGGAAGAGAGTTAGTCCGGATTTACTACACGTAATAACATCAAGAGACTAAGGCAATTATTCTAAAGCAAATGATTTTAAAGAGATTATGGAATATACTCAACGTGTGCACACAAAAGCAAACAAAAGCACAAAACAATTTGGATTAAGTTCCTTGTAAAGCATTCCATGACTTGTGCAAAATTTATACATATTCAAGTTAAATTATTTTCCACATCTATTCAGTATCTCAGGTTAGTTTTCAAACATTCCTTATTCCCATCACGCATTAAAGCGCGATTGAATCATGTTCAGTTCACATATTATGTTGACTAAATGAGCGTTTAGCTATGATTTAAGCGTTTAACTAACTCACATAGATAAATTAAACTTGCAATAAATAATGTGAGAACGCTCTTCCGTCCTTAAGGCGGAAATAACATCGAAAATTAAGCGTAAACACAAAAGTGCACATATTTGATGCTCGCTAGATATGTACGCTTATCAGTGGCGTTATATATTCTGAGGGAAAGGGCGACGAGAAAAATATGCTACGAAATTGTGGGAAATTGTATATATAAAGCTTTAGTCAATATATAAAATGCATATTACTTACTTATATTTGCCGGCGTCTATTAATTTAGGATTTCTTAAAACTAAACTGCCATTAGATAAAATTAAATAGCTGTAAAGAAAAAACAATTAAAAAATGTTAAAAAAATCGTATATGGAAAGCGAAATTTTTTGTATTTCATATACACTAGCATACGGCAATCGAATGGTAGAATACTAATATTTATAACCCGGAAGTGTCTTCGGGCATTCAATACAATGATAACAACCCTCTTACGATACCATTCGATTGTTGTTGCAGTTTTGATCTTTACTCGCCTGTTATCATTGAAAATTTTCGATAACGATACATTTCCGTAGTACCAGCTTACATTGGCAGGTGGTATACTTTGAATAGGACAATTTAATGTCAGGGAATTACCCACAACAGTCGTATAATTAACATTGGACCGTAGCTTTCGTAAAACTATATAAAAAGAAAAAATAAAAGAAAACAATTTACATTCGGCTAATGCCGCTTATTTTCATGCCCACCACAAACAAGGCCTTGCTGCATGCAGAAAATAAAAAGTGATAAAACAATATACCTCAAAAGGAATTCCTATAAGCTTCCCTTAAGTGCTATTAAGTGCAGGACATAAGAAATGAAAATGTTTGTCGAAAAGTCGATTTGTAGTTGCAGTTTAACATCAGTTATCACCTGTCAGACATTTGGTAAAAGAATCACTTTCTTTGTCAAGGCTTAGCAAACGCTTGCGAATGATTTAAAATATTTTGATCTTTATGCTATTCCTGTGGCATTACTGGTCACTTTAGGGAGTTTTCAAGGTATCTTTTACTTATAATTTTCCTCTGATAACTAATGCATGCTGATTGGGATGGACGGTTCACATTGCTTAGGCTGCGTAATCTACTATAATAACATTAATTGATCTAATGTGCATTATCATTACTCTCCTTAGGCTGGTTACTCTAAGTTTACTTCACTTAGATTACTGATCACTTAGATGAGTAGATTAGTCTGATTTCATGGGTGTGCTGACTACTCCGAGCCCACTAGTTGCTTTCCACTGCTTAAACTGGGAAAACTACTTATCTTAGGTTAAGTTATCTGCTTCGTTTGTTTTGGTTAGTTCACTTTAGTTAGATGAGTCAACCTATACCGCTTGTCTGAACAGCCTAAAATAATTGAAGTGTTGATTTACAAATACACAGGATGTCTAACAACAATGTGTGTGCTTAATTTGTTTGTGTATGCGTGGACTTGATTTTTTTTTATCCTGCTGGCTGATGTTCTCTTCTTAGGCTTTCTGGCTCACTGTCTAATCTTTTTTCTGTTCATCTAGTTATGTTCTATATTCTCTGTCTGTTTCGATCAATCTATCAAAAAATTTTCTTGAAATGCTTTCATTGCTTTCTAATGAACTGTGTGTCGTCTGTATTACATGTTAAACTAAGTTTCAATGCGTGAAATATAATAAGCAAAGTATGGCCTTGTAGTGATGAGTACAAAAGCATATATAGAGGTTATGAAAAGAAAAAAAAAAACAAAATGGAAGAATAAATGAACGAAATGCATCCCACCTGGATATTCGACTGTAATGCTTTCCGATATAAGAGCAGTAGTATCAGCATTGATCTTGCAACGATAGCTACCGCTCGCTTTTTCTTTAGGTGGTAAACGCAATGTGCCATTACGATAAAGTATGAAATCATTTCTGGGTAAAATATTTTCATTACGAAACCACGTATAATAATATTTAGTATCACCTTAAATTGGAAACAAAATGGAAAAATAAATACACAATTTGCTATGTTAAGACGAAAAATTGTTTTAATAGTTGCTTAGATTTGAAAATTAGGAGTTAAGTCATTTTTTAGGATACTTACTATGATAGTAGGATGGTTCTATAGTAGCGTTACATGAAAGATAGTGCGGTAGGCGCGGTTGTGTAATAATCAGTCTTGTGATGTTTGGCCTTTCAATATGGAGAAACGGTCGTATGGTATTCGCATGAACTGAAATGAAAATTTTATTTAAATTGTAATGATTATTATTTTATTTACGCATTTTTTTTATAATGGTAACATATATAGCATATAGTTTTTTTTGTTTGTTTATATTATATTATATAATTCGAAATTTTTAATCATAATAATTATATCCATCAGCCAAGTGTTGCCAAAAACGCCAGAAGGGCTAACACATTAGCATTACAATGTTCGCCTACAGCGAAGGGCTCAGATGCTTATGGGCGACGAGAGTGTACCCAAAATAATTGATATAATTGAGGATCGGCGTAATATGGGCTGTGTGTAGTGCTTATATATGGACAACCTCTTCTACAGAGGTAATAGAAATTTCTCCACCAATTAAGTTTTTTAATAGGATTACACTGCTTTTCCAGCGTTCCTACTCGCCCGCCATAGACTAACGCCTCCTAATCATGTACTCTCGTTTGCCTCCTACAAATCAAGTTTAAAAGTAAACTTGAAGCGCTTCAAACGAAATTCAGAAATTTGAAAACTTTTAATGGGCTTGTGTTGCCTTCTTCCACGATCTTTACAAAGTGCAAGGTAAAAGACTTACTTCGTTAATAGACTGTTAAGTGACAGGTTGTATGTTGAGATCGAAAACTCTTAACGCTTAAATGTTTTAAAGATTTTTAATAATTTTCTTAAAAAAAAAGTTGAAATATAAAAGACGCTGTACAGGAAATCGATAATACAAACGTTAAAAACTCAGCAGTCGGCACTTACATCTGCAGTTCATTAAGCTCTAACCCCTAACTCTTTTCGTCTCCTCTAAAACGGATTGCATGTTAAAATAAGTGCACAATAATTTATTACATTTTATTCCACAGAATTGCCTGATTTCCAATTTAGATATATTTTATATATATTTCTTTTTTTTGTTGTTGTTGTTGTTGTTTTGCTCTTCGGTTTACGCCTGCTTCTACTACAGCAACTAAACGCTGATATGTGTAATTGTGTGTAATGTGCAATGTGAAGTTTATTAAATTTCAATTAACTCCATATGAATTGCGCCCACTTTCGGTTGTAAACTTCAATATCTCTTTTTTATGTTGGTTTGCTTGTAATTAGATGTGTTGCATTCACGTTATTACCTAACATATCAACGCGCGAGGTGTTTGTCTTTTTTGCTTTCTTTTCTCGCGCACATATACACGCATATATATTTGAAATTATCTGATCACTTAATCATACA
Source organism: Glossina morsitans morsitans (assembly GCA_001077435.1). NCBI lineage: Eukaryota > Metazoa > Arthropoda > Insecta > Diptera > Glossinidae > Glossina > Glossina morsitans. The sequence goes on along the minus strand of CCAG010008577.1, from coordinate 5,703 downwards.
TATATAGATACACACGACTCGACGTCCCTCTCTCACCTATAAGAGCTGTTGTGATTTGTGATTTACATTTGGTTTGTTTCTAATCACAAATATATTTAGATTTGTGCATGTAAATATGTAAACAAAAATTGCATACTCAGACATACGTCACGTGAAATACAAGCGTCTATTTGTCGCGACTTTAACATCATCATGCATTTGCGCTGATGGTGACAACGATTGGCGCATGCGTACGTACGTCTTGTATGCACTGTCTTACATATATATATATATACGCATATGTGTAAACAAAACGCAAAAAAATGTAAAAAAACAAGGTTTGTCTACTCTCCGGTGGCTTATTGTAGGTATAATAATCTTGATATTAATTAGATATGAGATAAGGTGTACAATGTCTGGGTCTATGGCCTATGATCAAAATCCCTTTTCAAATCGAAAATTGCTCAAGATTTAATTAAACAACCAACGCTTACACTATGGTATGGTATGGAATCTGATCAGAAAAGCTAGTTGACTTTTAATTTTTTAGGTATAGGTCCACAGTTTAATGCAATTTATTATAAAGCTTCCTTCCGTTTCTTCGTTTTGTTTCTTCATTGTGTCCTGAACAGAAAACTCTTTATCGACAAAGACATTTCTATTCAATTACTTTCATTTCCATTATTGTCTTACATTTTTGCCGAAAAATTTATTTCATAAGAACATAGATCCTTTTACTTGCCGGGTACATGGGTAGTGGCGTACTTGTCTCAGTTCGCTCAGAGTTAGGCTTTTTCTCTACATATATTTCTTTCTTTTACAATCATGTTTTTACATACACCAACGAACGATGAGGTTATACTAATCTTGACAGTGAGTGTAGAACATTCGGTCACTGATTAATGTAATTTTCTTGTTATAAATTTTGTTTTTAATAATTTCCTCCAGCATAGCTTCTAACTTTGTTTAATCAGTTCATGTCGCCTTCCAGAAAGTGATAGGTATCGAATCACCGCTCGATCGAACTTTTTATTTTAAATTCGTGGTACTACAACTGGACGGGTTATAAGTAGCTTGATGACCAAAGTGTCAAACAATAAGGCGCGAAAAATTTTACAAGGAACTTTTAATATACGGAGTTGTTTCTCTTTGGACCAAATAAGTTCTTTCCAACAACAAAGCACCTTCTGCTAAAATTTGCATAGAATAGTTCCTCAGTGCTACCAGTTTAGAAAAAATATATTCCTGATATTCGATATATTCGTGCAATTTTAACTTGAATATTGGTCTTACTGTTTGGTCAGAGTATTACATCCTAGAGACGAAGTTCTATGTTCCTGGTGTAAAGGCTAATAACTCCATACCGTCTTTCGCGATTTACGTTCTTACTCGACTTCTTTTATTATTAAGTTCACACCGTTGAGTTCTAATTTTTAGAATTCTATAGTTTTTATTTACAATGCTTAGGAGGAGATCTATTTACAAGAAATTATATTCACGACGCTTTAATTCTCATTCTGGTCTGGTGCGTTTGTCCGTTTGAATAATAAAATTCAACTCTGATTACACGACTCTCTCTCTCTTCTAACCTGTTGACTGAATTCGCCTTCCGCAAATACTTTGGTTTTATACCTTTTTACAAGGAACTCACCATTACCTAAACCCTTACCCTTACTCTTTTACAAGCAACTCATCATTACTTAAACCCTTACCCTTACCCTTTTACAAGCAACTCATCATTACTTAAACCCTTACCCTTTCCCTTTTACAAGCAACTCACCATTACCTAAACCCTTACCCTTACCCTTTTACAAGCAACTCATCATTACCTAAACCCTTACCCTTACCCTTTTACAAGCAACTCACCATTACCTAAACTCTTACCCTTACCTTTTTACAAACAACTCACCATTACCTAAACCCTTACCCTTACCCTTTTACAAGCAACTCACCATTACCTAAACCCTTACCCTTACCCTTTTACAAGCAACTCACCATTACCTAAACCCTTACCCTTACCCTTTTACAAGCAACTCACCATTACCTAAACCCTTACCCTTACCCTTTTACAAGCAACTCACCATTACCCAAACCCTTACCCTTACCCTTTTACAAGCAACTCATCATTACCTAAACCCTCACTCTTACGCTTTTACAAGCAACTCACCGTTACCTAAACCCTTACCCTTACCCTTTTACAAGCAACTCACCATTACCTAAACCCTTACCTTTACCCTTTTACAAGCAACTCACCGTTACCTAAATCCTTACCCTTACCCTTTTACAAGCAACTCACCGTTACCTAAACCCTCACTCTTACGCTTTTTACAAGCAACTCACCATTACCTAACCTACCTACCTTTTACAAGCAACTCATCATTACCTAAACCCTCACTCTTACGCTTTTACAAGCAACTCACCATTACCTAAACTCGTCACGACATTTTTAATCCGTTAATCCGTTAATTCGTTTTCTTGCAAAATTTTGCCAATTTTGTGAAACTGTTCGCTAGTCGTCAGCTGCATGAAACAGGTAACGCACCATGATTGTGTACTTGGTTTTCCTTGTCTTTAGAATTGGGTTTTTTCGAAAATCATCTAATCGCAACAAAATTGATAGCAATAAACTTGCATAACACACAACGGCAGCGTTAGAGAAAAACTTAAATTGTTAATGAGCGCAGATATGCCGATAAACAACCTGTCGCTTTGATACTCATTTATATCCATAATAGAGCAGCAGCTAGTCTTAGATTCTAATAATAATAATACAAAATTGCTTACAACACACACATTCAAACTGTTTTTCTTTTCTTTTATGTTTTTATCATTTCTTTTGAAAATAATCGTTTTGGTAAAATTAATTACTTGCTTTTTTTTATTGTTATTATTTTGCGCGTATACGTAAGAGGGTTTTCTAATTAGTATGCAAATTAAATTAAATTCATTTCAATGGGAGGTCTTTTAACTTCAAACTTTCATCTCTTCCTTGCCAATGTATTCATACCTATGCATACATTTGTTTATTTATTTGCATTTTAACAAAGAACAATGTACGCGGTTACGGCTGGCGCCGCCGATTGGTGATTTCAGAGACAACGATAGAAATAATAACAAAAACAAAAAAAAATATTCATTTAACCAAAAAATATAATTATTTATGCAAATTTTAAGCAAAGAAAGGAATAAAATAAGAAATCAAACTATCATAAAAAGCATATACGATGTACGTAAACTGTTTACACAATCACGCAAGATTTTTAAATACTTGAGCGCATTCACGCATACACTTGCACACACACGCATACACATAGATACACTATATGTGTAATTAGAGGTAATAAAGTTTATTGAAAAGTCCGTTTAGCTTTTCGTCCGTCCGTCCGTCCAGTTAACAGTGTCTATGCTCACTCAAAGAACCATTATCACAGTAAAAAATGCATTTTAATGCAAACAATTCAATTAATTAAATGAAATAAAATGAATAGCGCGCTGAGATGCGTGCCGACTGATATTATTATTGTGAATTACATGATGAGCCATAAAGCTTTTAGAATATTAGCGAATTATTTTCAATTTTTATGTATATGGTGTGAAAATGTAAGAAATTCCCAGAAATCGCACGCAACTAACTTTACAACAAGTATTTGATTGTAAATAATGTGTTATGGCAAACATATCTAGCGTCTGCCTTTTTATCATCATTTAGATCAAAAAGTTGCGGGAAATTAACTGCTAATAACAACAATTTTACCTCAATGAAAACGAAGCAGAACACGGTTTCCGTAAGAAAAACTTTAATTCAATAGTAAATCAAATTGAGTGTTGGACGAAGTACTGGAAAGCCAATGACAATGGACTTAGATGTGCAAATAGTAAAGGGTAATAATTAATAATCACGTTAAGGGGGTACGAAAAATAGGTGAAAACATATCAAATTGAAGAGGATTCCTATGTGTGAATAAAAGAGTTCTCTGCTCCATAACCAAGTAGATAAGAGTCGTGACTACCAACTCGGTGCGGTTTGATCATAATTGACTGTACAGTGACTCTACAGTGGAATGCTCAGCCGGTAAATGCATAACACTAGCTAATTGGGTGCAAACCCACTAAGCTGCTGCGACCATTTCTAATCTTCTTATTTTCTTTACTATTTCCTTCTGACGATCACTTTGTCACATGTGTAGAGGATACATATACCTAGAGTGATTGACAAAAACTACTAGGTTTTTAATTGCGACAAAAAAGTTCAAATTAATTTATTGTGTTATTGGAATTGGGGATTAATCTCAAAATTCCTGATATTATTTGATTCGATTGGTGATGCCACTGTGTATATGTGTGGATAGCACATGTGGTGCGTTGAAATGTTTTGTGGAGGTTGCGGTGAATTTGTTTAAAATAAATATTGAGGTATATCGCATGCCATAGCAACATCTAAATCATTATAAGCGGGTCTGTTGTATCCATCCTACACAAACCAATCCAAAGAAGATAACTGCTTTAGCACACACGTACATATACGTACATTCTGATGCGTTTTTTTAGTTAATATTTTATTGAATAGTAAATTTTTCCATATTTTTTATTACTAACAACATATTTTATTAGGCCGTAATAAGCGTAAAAGAGGTAAGAATTCTACGATCAATACAAAACTTATCTCGCCGCATCTAACACTTTGTCTCCAATCCTAATCAAACCAAGGATTTTCATTTCATTCAAATGAAATTCAAAAGCGAAAAAAAATGTTTCAAATCAGCTGCAGCGCACTTGTTCTCTTTTACTTAAGAAGTAATAAAAAAGTTGTATGTCCTTTCATTGAGTATCTGAAGCATCAATAGGCAGAGGTTGCATCGTTTTTCCAGATTTTTGTTTCGTTTATATTAAATTGTATAAGCAGAGAGAGAAATACTTCTGCAACTTTTAGTTTAGTTTTGTAGCGATAGGTAGGTTCATAGGCTGATGTAGGAAAATATTATATTAAATCTAATCACAAGTAAAATTACAGTGGGCCGCGTGTCACACACTGTACCACTTTCCGGCTATTCATATAACGACTTTTTAAGATAAGAAGTTGTATAGGAAGCGGTCGCAAAAGGGGTCCGATGCGAAGCATTTTCAATAGCGTTACTCTTTGGCCCAAAACATGTCGCTGTATTAATTTTCTATAAAATATCTCAAAAATTGTGGCCTGTAGATTGAACACAAGAAAACAAGACGGACAGACAAGCTTAGAAAAGTGATTATGAATCAATCGCTATAATAAAAAAGTGGGTCTAGCTCAAGTCCTTCTGGCTGTTGTATAGATCCGCGCAAATTTAGTTCATCCTTGTACCACGAGCGATAGAGAGTATAAAAACGTATCTGTCCTTCACACCTCCCAAAGCCTTAAAACTACGGCAGCGAAATGCGGTGTTTTAATCCTTTAAGCATAAGTACTAGAGCTAGTCTAATATGGAAGTGGAAAAAAATTTGAAATGCTTATGCTACCGATTATCTTCAAACAGGTTTGCTGGTAAGTTATTATCGGAATAAGAAAGACATTTTATTCAAGAATATATTTGTAGGTAGGCGTACTTTTTTCTTATCTCTGTGTCTCAATATAAACATTTATCGATTTTTTCGAAATCGTTATACGAATGAAAGAGCTGCCCAGCCAGGGAATAAGTCATCTTTGAAAATAAATGCGAATGACTAGTGAATGCTTTGGGGGTTGTAGCA
>CCAG010008576.1:0-17670 GCA_001077435.1 Glossina morsitans morsitans | reverse complement strand
ACATTACGTTAGTGCTTTTACAGCGCTCATTATATCATCCAAGCAATTTCCGGGTGAACCATGTAGATCTCACCTAAAGAAATATAACTTGATTACTTAATAACAAGGAGGCGTTGTATTCTCAAATGTAGTCTCAAATGTGTCTCCCTCAATTTCGAATATGAATGAAGGAAAAGGAAACCATTGCATTCGAACTACATATTGTCACAGTTTCGAACGCAAAAGTCTTTCCCTAATGTCAATTTCATATTCCAAGGTTGGTGGTGGGAAATGCACCGAATGCTCTATAGAGATTTCAAAAGGATAAGGTTCACAGAAGCACCTGTTTACAGTTCTCCATTCTACGGTTATTTTTGTATTTATATCCAAAAATCGTTAAATAGTGCACAAAACTTTGCTAGTGGAATGGTAAACTGAATAGTTATATGAAATGTATTGATGTTAGCACCTGTGCAACGGGTTTTACGTTGCATTAGCATGGAGAGGTAAAACGTTTTTTTAATTTTAGTTTTTTTTTTTTAGAGAAATATATGAATAAATTTTTTCTGCCCTTGTTTTAAAATCCAAAAAAAAAAAAAGGAAAAAGAGAAAAAAAAACTACACAATATTAAATTGGCATCAAAAGGTGCGACTTGAAATAAAAGCTGACCGACTAATACACATGTGATGCAAATTTGTGAAGCAAAAAAAAAACTTAAGCATAAAGCAAGAGACCGCATATGCATGCATGAAACAACATCCAAACACCCAACAGGTAAGACTAACTACTGCGCACATTTTTAGTGCTTCGTCTTCTAATGATAAAATTTATTTGTATAGTAGTATAGTGTTGTTGGTAGCTGCTTCAAATTTTTTTCGCATTTGGTGCACATATAAACGTATTAAGAAATCCACGCATACATGTACACATTAATTTCTTTATGTCTATTTAGCCATCATGTAGCTGCTTGCTGCTTATGCAGTTTATTGATTGCGCAACTGGCGCAATAGTGCGTATTTTTGTTTATTCGTTTGTTTGTTTGTTTGTTTGTTTATACGTAGTATATCCACTTTTTGAAAGCCATGCATTGCAATTTTTATTACGGCAATTATAGGCACAGTCAACAGCAATTTGACGCATGATAATTGCAATCCACCGAAGAGTGCGTGTTTAATACGTAAGTTAATGCATATTTACAAATACATTCTTTTCGCTAGATGTGCACGGGCTGAGTTCCCCTAACGCCTTTTTTTATGATGTTGTCTATATAGCATAGCATTGCAAAGCATAGCATAGCTACCTATGCATCGCTAAAGCGCACACTCATACAGTCATTTAACCATTCGATTTGGTTTGACGCTCTCAGTTAATTGATGCATTCATGTGCATTTAGTTATATATATATATATATGTGTGAGAGTTAAATTTTTTCCTCACTGGGAAACAATTTGTTTACCGAACATCAGAGAAGGGGAATATATTAATTTTACCAATCCGGTTGCAACGCCCAATGAAAAAAACATCAGAGAATCGCCATAAACTGTATATAAATTTAATTAGCATGGAATACGGAGTCAATTTTGTGTGTGTTGTCAGTAGCGTGACTGTGTTTTTTCCCCCATTTACTCGGCCATCAGTCAGTCAATCGGCTCACTCGTTTATTCATATATCGTCTATTCACTTATTGATATCCAAAAGTTTCGCTTATTCACCTGCTCTTTGTTCTTCTATTGGTTTCAAAAAAATTTTTGAAATTCGGATAAATTTATGTTCCCACAATTACTTCAAAATTCAATCGCGACCGTAGCTTTTGTGTTCATTTATAGTTTACTAAAACTAATTCATCTGAGTTACATACAACCAGTCATTTGTTGATGTACATTGCCGGTAACAAGCGAAACTATAGAAGTACCAAAAAATGCGGTCAAACAGAATATTACATTAATGCAATTACAAGGTGTTTGCAAAAAATTTTTGATCATTTTTTCAGTTGAAAAAGGCATTGCGTGTAAACGTCTAGAAATTGTTGAACTATTGGCTACTAAGCTCCTTGAGAGTATGTGCTGGATTTTCGCTTAATAAGTCTTCCAATTCATTGTTTTCGAACTTATTTGGTTCTCCGTTGAAAGCACAACCGACAACTGGTATATGATGGAGCTGCATCATCATAAGCTTCTGAACGTCTCCGGTGGATTTTTAGCAACAGATTTCTTCAAATTAGGCGGCAAAAATAACGAAAGTCGAAAATGCAATTTTGAGCCCTCCATGATTTAGCGCCGGCAAACGGTGAACGGCTCAATAATAATAATTGGAGAACTGTTATTTTATTTAGGCAAAGGTCAAAACTATTGAATTTAATCGCTATGTACACTGCTATCCTTTTTATCTGTAGAATAAATATAATTCCAAAAGAAAAAAATTTACAAATTCCTATACACGTAAACCGTAGCAACGATGAAGAAACAATTTAAATATTCCAAGTGAACATTTACATGAAAGTTCACTGTTTTTGTTTTTATTTATTTTTTTTTTTTTTGACTTGTGAAAGGGGATAATAATATAGTAGAGAGAGATGTAGAGGAAATTGAAACATTCTATTCAGAGCTTACAGAAATGATAAAGCTAACGAAGAAACATGATCTAAACCTAAAAAATGGAGCTTTCAATATAAAATTGGAAATGAAAGCCAGTGTTAGGAAATAAAATGGCTTCAATCATTGACTTACACCAGAAGCTAAAAGAAACTTGTGGACTTGTGGCAGAGAGAAACAACGCCGGCTGTTCTGATGAATAGTCGTAATGAAGTAGTTACCGAGATAGAAGCAAAAAGAGTGGTAGGGCAAGATTTTATTCGTCAGTTATTTGCAGAGTATACGAGATCTATAGGCTTTCCAAAAGATGATCAACAATTTACGAAGTCACTCATTATGAAAAGTGAGATAGGAGAAGCAAGAAAAAATGCTAAAAACAACCTGGCCGTGGGTAGCGATGAAACACCAAGAGAGTTTATAAAAATGATAGCTGATGATAGTGTAAATTATTTAACGAGATCTACTACACGAGCATTTATCCTGATGATTGGTTGAAATCATTGTTCACATAATTCGAAAGAAAAGCAACGCGAGGATAGGTCAGGATTATAGAATGATATACCTAATGAATCATGTCCTGAATATATTCCTAAGAATAATTCAGCAAAAGCTCTATTGTAAACGCGAATCATCACCTGGCTGCATTCAGTTTGGTTTCGGGAGAGGCATGGGCACCAAAGAAGCTTTACTCCGCATTAAGGTTCTAATCCAGACCTGTAGTGATGTGTATAAAAACTTTTCACTTGTTATGTCTCATTGTATCATGTTTATGTTATGTTGTCATCATATTAAATGTTTTGCTGTAAAGGAATAAAAAAGTGAAATTGAAGAATGTTTTCGATTTACATGCTTTTGAGTTCAAAATTTTTCATTTTCAATTTAGACGATCTTGTGTAAAGCGCGAATTAACTGTATTTGCACTTCCAAAAAGTAGCAAATTAAGAAATAAAAAAAAAAACTTGTGGTAAATTTGCCGTTAGTTATGACTTTAAAATTGAAGTTTTTTACAAAATCTGTATTATTATACCACGATGTGACTCACAGTCACAAAATTAGAAAGAAATCTCATTTCTTATACAGGAAAGATCCGATCGAGGACAGAGAGAAAATATAAACATGTTTTGTGTTTATATAGTTCGAAATCAGAAAATGTGTGACCTATATGTAGTATTTTTATAATTTCTTTAGACAAAAAGAAAAAAAAAAACAGCGCACTAGCAACGTCGCCTATCGATGCAGTCCTTTGTATATACTCATATTATTTATATCCAATGCAAAATAGATAATTTTGAACAATCGGTTCACATTATAATCTGCGCCTTGTAAAAACTTGGCCAGGAATACGTACGTATTAGAGGCCTCATAAACTATGTACACACTTAACATTCTTTGCCTATTTATCCATGTCCATCTTTCGGTTCCTGTTTTGGTCCATTATTGCCATTCAAAACATTCGTAAGATTGAGTTATTGGCACCAACATACACAACTAAATAAATTAGAATTCACAGTTATATTGTTTTCCACATTGATGAGATATGATGACAATATGTTTCTGCATTCAAATTCTTCGAGCTTCGGAAATTTTTTAATTGAAAATCTATTACTTTTTAGAGACCATGTATGGTAAACATTTGCAATCAATAGATTTAAAATATATATATATACGTCTATAGATACATGAACAAGTAAACTTTACTTATGTTGTTAGAGAGGATTTCGTGCAAACTCGCATGCCGGCTAACTTAAAAACTTTGTATCATAAATTATTGTGTCTATTTAATAGACTTTGTATCTCTTAGCACATATACCAGGTTAACTAAAGACTAATTTATTGTCATAACATACAATGTATTAAATGCCTTGCGAGTGGATTACGAAATGATAGACAGGAAATTTGTTTGTTTGTTTATGTGTTCCGGGCAAGCCGATAAACGCGTCAAATGCAACAACAACAACAATAACGACAGAAAAACGTAAAGCCTACTTTATTTAATTGGTATCTGATTATTTAGGAACTGCTGCTCTTGTAATACAATTAAGCTGAACATAAAACTGCCAAAGTAAATGAAAGAAAATAAGTTTATCTTTAACATAATTTTATTTGTTTGTATTTCTTATCGTCATTTTTATAATATACGTATTTCTTAATTACTTTAAATTTTATTAACATAAATATTTACAAACTTTTTCGTTCAACATCAGATGGATTCTCATGTTTGCAAAATTTATGTATATTTGTGTATAAACACTTACGTGCACTTAACAATTGCAATTGCTTAAGAAATGATAAATTTTTTCCCGAAGACGAGAAACATTTCTTTTTAAACGATCGTGGAATGTATTCAACTAATAATGCCGTTGGTAAATGATCCTTCAATGTGGAGGGGAAAAAGCTATGTTGGTGGGTTCGCTAAGAGAGACTGGTGATACGCGTTGTGTGCAAAGGGTAGCATGATGAGCGCTATGTAAGTACAAGCAGCATACACAGGCATCATACTTGCATGTTGTATACACAAAATATGCATGTACACATACATATATACGTTCATATATATATTTTACATATCCGAACCGATGTATGGCTGCCTATTGGAATGCATGCAACTATGCAAATTTTTTTGTCTTGATGCAAACTAACAAGTCATCAATAGTGTGCAGCGTCTTCTTTCATGTAAGGCAGGCATAACACAAACACGAACAATAACAACAGCAAAAAAGCAACAGCAACAGCAACAGCAACACCAATGCAACAACAATATGAACAATAACAAAAACAACAAAACAGCAGCAGTAACAACAACAAGAAAAACAAAACAACAGCAACAACAAAAATATTAACAACAGCAACAGCAACAACCTGCTACATAGTATTTGTTGTCAAACAACATTCAAGCACGATTCTGAGAAAACAATTTTTTTCTTTCTTTTCAATTTCTTTTCGTTTGCATCACAAAGCAAAAAGTAATGCAAAAAAACACAAAAAAAAAAAAAAAAAAACAAGAGAAAAATTTGAAGAAAATCATTTGTTGCAGTAACTGTGGTTAGATCGGTGGGTCGATCGGTTGTTCGGTTGGTTTATTTGGCTTGGTTTGAAAGCACGTTATTTATATTTACGTACGTACGTATACATACGTACGTAAGATGAGAAAACATTGGAATGCTATATATATATATATATATATAAATACTTACTTATAAACCTAAACTATTACATTTTGTATCGTTACTTTAGTAATGTTTCATTTATGCACGATATGTCTACAACCAATATCGGTCGATATTTATGCATGTATTTCTATATGTATGCATGCATCTGCTATAAGCTAGTCACCCAGCTTCATTAGCTATTTAGTTTTCCTTGTGGCATTCAGTTTAGATAAATGGCTGGGAGAGTGGAATTGCTAGATCGATAAATAGATAGCTATACATCACTAACATATACCCTTGTACATAAACATCTAAACAGGTAACGGTGGTATTGTGTAGTGTATAAGATATAAGCGTTAAGTATACAGCATACTCATAATCAATCGAATATTTGTTTTTACCAATAGAGAGGGTATAATAAATCAGTTTTTAATTGTTTAAACTTCTTCTTGACATTTGTTGTTATTAGATAGGAAAGAGAGATATTTTGATTATTTAGAAGAATTTTTCATATTTTTTTGACTTTCATTATTATTCGCGAAACAAGAAAGAAATTTTGAAAAAAATGAAGCATCAGTTTTTTTTCCCTCTCTTCCCTCACATCATACTAAGCACACACACACACATACATTTCAAAACTGTCTTCTTCTTTTTTTCGGAAATTTTGTCAGGAGGAAGAGACGTATCCATTGCGATTCGCTTCCGTCTAAGAGTTAAGTATAAAGTAAAAGCGTAGTTAATGGGTTGTTTGCCAATGGCATACGTCCTAAATTTCTTTTGTTTCCACTTAAGCCTGCCGTTGAGGACAAAAAAATCGTTGGCGCTCACATCAATATCAAATCATGCTCAACGCTCTGGGCTATAAATTCTGCGGATCTATTCAATTTTTGCTATACGCTATTTTATTTCCCAGCGGTAAAAACGAACAGCAATACGAACAGTAAAACGGACGAGTAGCTGTTAATTAAAACCGGTAATCAAGATCACATAGAGCAAACCCTTCCCTAAAACAGCAAAGTTACTCTGTCTATTCTGCATTACAAGCTTGTTATCTTAAAATCCTTTATAGCCTCTTGAGAGATTTCCATTACACAATTTCAAATAATTCTAACAGTCGTATAATCCACGTTGTGCGAAAGCTAAGTATGAACGATTTTTGATAGGAGTGTAATAGAGAATGAATAATAGGAATTTGACAATGATTATGCGGGAAAATATTTTCAATATTAAAAAAAAAAAATAAAAACGACAAAAATTACAATTGACTTACGGTGAAACATTCAGTTAACTAATGCTTAACGTGAGATCATCATGCATTTGACATTTATGACATGGCTTGTGTGTTGAACTTTCTCTTCTAACAGAAATCTTTGGTTTTCTGAGATATTCATCATCCTAACCAATTTGAGTTATTATTTGAATTGAAGGGGTCGCAAACATGTATGAGCAGCTAATATATGTGCATGTGTACGATAGGTTTGCAGCAGTGTTTCTAAATGAAAATGCCAATGTAATGGATGTTTGACAGTGACATGTTTTTGAATGATTGAAATTATTATTTTTGTCTCAGGCAGTATGACTCAGGTTTAATTTCTTGAAACATTTCAAAATATTTGACGGTGATTGGATACAGCCTACAATAGCAGTCGATTCTTGTTTTTTTTTTTTTTTTGCTCTTTGTCTGCTTGTTTGCTTTACATGTTAATTGAAATGGTACATGGCAATGATGGGAAAAAATTTATTATTATTATTATTATTGTGTGCATAAATAAAACATTAAACAATAATTCTTTATGAATGAGAAGTAGGAACATTGAGTCTTCTTTTAAAAAAAATATTGATACGTTCTTCCGAAAAAGATGTATTGATTTTTTTTACCTTACACCACCTTACACTGTCGTACAAGGGTACATTACGTTTGTGCAGATGTACGCAACACCCAGAAGGACTTGGTATAGACCCACCTTTCATCATATTGAACGATTCCTAAACTGATCCTGAAACCTTCCTGTGCGTCTGTCCATCTTGTTTTCCTTTGTTCAACCTGCAGTCTACAAATTTTAAGATATTTTGATGAAATTTGGTACACTAACGTTTTTTAACCCAAGGACGAACACTAGCGAAAATGATTCTGATGACACCACTCTTTCGATCACGTGCCATATCATGCTTTATTTTGAAAAGTCTTTAAATGAATAACTGTAGGACGGTTTGATTTTTTTTAAGAAAATAAGTTGAGGAAATTTATTACATTTATTACACTTTGTTGTTTTAAAATGCAAAAATTCAAGTGAACTCGTAACCTAAATATTTAATATACAGCAACAATTTAAATAAAAAGACAACACCAAAATATAGAACATAATCTATGGAGAGAAAAAAATAACATCAACAACATCCAGCATATTTTATGTGCGCACATAATGCAAATATTGGAATGGTCCGGGCGATGTAGCAGCATAGACTTTACTTGGCTTGAAATATATGTGTAAAGAAATATTTCTGCTTTAGCTCGAACGTATGACAACCAAAAATTAAGTATAAACCAATTTTCTTTAAAGCCACGTATGCTTATATTTTTAGTTAAGTTAACGAGTGTCGAGGATTTCCTTTGTATAATGCACTTGATTTAGTCAACTGTACCGAATGTACTGATATTATAATTTTTCTGAAGAGGAATCAAGCATGTTGGTGGAATTTAATGAAATCACAAATCTTCTTATAGTCCTTACATTTCTCAATGGATTGATGAAGATGGTGATAAAAATCTCTAACATCTCCTGATAATAAAAAGGTAAGAAAATTAATTTCGGCGGTCAGTGCGGTGAATCTTGATCTCAGCGGGCGGATTTTTGATTTTTGTACAGAGTTATATACGTGGAAATTTTTATTACAATGCGTGGTTTTCTTATACTTTATAATAAGCCAGAAGCCTAATTTTGTTGGTTTTGAAAATAGAGATCTTTGCAGTTTACGTTGTGCTTTAGCCGCACCCTTCAATTGATCTGACTTACTTTCAATGTCAAATCACGTACAAAACTTCCAATATTTAATTTTAACCCGATATCTAAATTTTTGCGATTTGGAGAATGTTTATCGAACGTAAGTGTATGGACAAATGGATCGGTATGCTTAGATCGATTCAGAATTTGATACTGATTAACGTATGTGTACTTTATAACGTTCTTGTCTCTTGCTTGTGTTGCCTTTAACTTTCTTAGTTTCTAACAGTTCAGTAAATTTACAAGAATATGCCAGAAATTCAGATACAAAGTCTTTATATATTCTTCCAACTTAATTCCATCGCCATCTCATCGCCCTCTTAACAATTAAATAATATCTTTTTTTAACTGCTTGGCCTGGCGGAAGGAAGTCATAATCCAAAGTGTCACAATAATCGAAGTAAATTGTCAACGTGACTTTGATTCGATGATTTTAACGACAAAGATCGTAATTTTTCACATCTTCAATACTTTTAAGTTCAAAAGAACAGGCAAACTCTTGTACAGATAGACAGCTCAAAAACCACACCCAGGCTTTCTTAGCTTGGCTAAGGATTCGATGAAATGAACAAACAACAAACTGACAGATAGACGGACACTGTTGTATCGTTCTAGAATCGTTTTGGAATATTTTCAGAGTAATCAATATCGTCTAGTTCCACTTTTTATTGGTGCCAATGAAAATTTCAACAGAAACTAAGAACTGTTGGGTAAGCAAATTTTCGTGGAGATCGCGTACCAATCTAATACACTGCTCATATGACTGCGTAGTAGTAAGTAGTAACAATTGCAACGACAGCAATAATGGAAAGCAAAAAAAAAATGATCCTCCCTGGGACTGCACACGTTTAATGTTGACAGTCATCTACACACATGGTCATACAAAAATACATACCTACGTTTGTAATGATTGTGGTTTTTCTTAAGCGTTATTGTTAATGCATTTATGTAAACGAAGACAAAAAACTACATCACAAACATCATGCACGCACACACATGAACAGACAAGAACAACGGCACAGCACCAATCAATTTCACACAATGCATTATATATAATAAAAAGCGCAGAGAATATGTTTTTGATCTGTAAAAGAATTTCTTGCACGATCATCATCGTCATAGTAGTGGTAGTAAATTAAATACAAAAAAGAGATGGGGGAACCTTATAAAGAAGAAATGAAAAAAAAGACAAAAGAAAAGAAGAAGTCGTTGGCACACATTCTTATATACTTCTTTTTTTATACGCCTTCGCACAAAAGCTCTGGAATGGCGCATATAACTGCATCTGCTACATAATATTTATTATATATTATTGGTTTTATTTTTCATTTTATTGTTGCTGACCGAGATCAAGATGAAGAAAACTTGTGACGATCTCATAAATAACATACATAATGTTTATTTAAATATGAGCGCATGCGTACGCGTGCACATTCTAGATTTTGTGTTTATTCTTCGAAAGCATTAAATAAACGCCACTTGCCTTGCGTTTTCTGAATTGTTTCATTTACAAAAAAAAAAAAAAAAATACAACAAGAACAACATGCGCATTCCTAAAAGTTAGAATGGTCCGCCACCGTTTATGTGTAACAAAAAATTTTCAAAATTGCCTATGGCGGTATTATTAACATAGAACATATATATAACGAGGTCACGTTCTTTTTAACACACTGCGTATATATAGTACTTGTAGGTGTGTTATTCAAATTGTTGTTGATATTATTATTGCTATTAAAGCTATATCTAGTGTTCTGCTTTCTATTGGCCGATTAGTAAGCATTGCTTCGTTCTGCTACCTTACATAGCCACTAGTCTCCTTTCATTTATTAGTGATTATTGAAAATTTCTATTCGATCAAAGCTTGGTTTTTATTCTAAAACACCTCACTACTACTACTCATCGGTTAAGTTCGAATAAATACTATATTGTAGAATATAGCGTTTTCTTCGGCAACTTTTTAATTTTATTATTTAGGGAAAATCGATATTTTTAGAATGTTTGGACCTGGTAATAGTTAGAGAAGCAATCTTTATGATTTAATCGATCGGCTTTGGCTTTTAAATTTCTTTTATATTTTGAAAAATATCGGAACCTAGCGGCAATGCAAAAAAATTATTCTTTTCTTTGTAATAAAAACAGCGCAATAACGAAACTGTGTGTGTGCGTATACTTTAAAAATGATAAATTGCTTTAAAAACGATCGTTTCGGATTAACCTAATGTATGTACATACATGTATATATGTATAGTAAGTAATAGAATCTCTGCCCATATGTGTTCTTTACATAGTTTCAACGTTTATAGCAACACACGATATGCGCCTATGGTCGTGTGGCAGCAACTGTAAAAGTTGTGAATTGAATTTTCGCTTATTTTTTTTTTTTCTTTTCTCTTCTCTCTGTCTTTATATATTTTCCTGTTTTTATAGCCTTCACATCATTTTATTGAATTGTCGTTCCAATTGATATCAGCGGAGGCAGCCAATAGCTTCTGTAACAATTTCTGCACAAACCACGCCTTTTATAACTCACGAAAAGCTCGAGGCTTTAATGAAAAAGAATATCATATCGTGCATAGCAATTATATGCATAGAATGTATGTGCAAAACAGCTGTTCTTGCGTGCATGTGTGACGTAGGAATCCACTCCACATATGCAAATGCTCGAAATTAAAGAAACGCTTCTTTTTTCAGTTTTTAGGGTTCGTAAACTTGGTATTGTGGGTTAAAATTCATTTTTTTTTTTAGTAATTAATCAGTTAAATGTGTGTAACGTATATGTACACAACGATCCGTCCATCCATCCTTGGTGGTCTTTCCCATAAAATATTATCATTATGAATGTGTATTTGCCACAATAATGTATCTCGGAAAATATGTTTGTCATTTTGCCAAATCATTTCGTTACAACTTAATTGGATATTACACATGCTCTGTGTTTGACGATTGTGCGAGTATATCGCTAAAGAGGTCGACACAGTTAATAGTTTAAAAAATGTTTCTTTTGAATGAATTCTTCGTGTCCTTCTGTTTTAAAACAGTACGCTACCGTTCAAAAATGTTTAAAAAACCTATGGTGCACTCGTCGAGGGCGAGGGACGATGGGATCTTATCCAAACTTCAGTATCAATATCCCTTCTTTATACCTGCGGTTATCTTTCTTTAACTATTATTAATGGAGAAGTTAAATGCTTTTTTCACTGCACATCTAGATTGTCTTCGTTTATATCTTACCGAGTTTCAAAGCAATTTATGTAATGAAGCACAAGTTATAGTTCTCTACCTATTGTGCCATGTGTTTGTGAGTGGCGGCAGATCAGGCCCATTTTCGAGCTTGATTTATCATCATTGTGATTTGGGACAGACAGACGGACATAATTAATTTGGCTGAGAAATTTACGTTGACCAAAGTGCCTTTATCTGAAAGAGAGGGGAAAATATAGTACCAGTGTTGGGTGAAAAAACTTTGTTGAAACGCTTTGTTGAAAAACAAAAGTAAGAAAATTATATTCGAATGTGATTGAATCTTTTCTACCCACAACCTTTATCTTATTTCATACATAGTGAGCAAAAAACTAAATAAACGTAAAACAATAAAATTAAATTTCGATATTGTATAATATTGCGAGGGTGTTAAAGGTTTCTTTCAGTTTTCACTTGTAGTTATGTGTATGTATTTACAAAATTTATATCATTGTATTTGTTATAGTAGAAAATTCAATTGTTTTGCTTGTGAAGTCAGAAGAGTTCTCAACTTGTGCCACACAGCAGACTCGTTTTTTTTTTAGTGGAGACCATTTTGCCTTTAAAAATTTGCACGTACTTCTGCACAAATTAGAATCTGACGTCTTAATTTTTTCGATCGAGAGAATATTTACTATTTCAACGTCTCCACGCGGGCGGACGGAGGGACTTACAGATATGCCTAGACTAATGCAGACATTAATACTAATCACTTACATATATACCTTGTAGTCGCTGAAGATTCTTTCCGGGTACTACAAAATGAGTACGCCCTCAGTTTAGCGGACATGAGAATAAAAATAAAAGGTGCAACAATTGTTCACTATAATCAATTGAACAAGATTTCGGCCTACTTTGCGTTTCAGATTTCATTTCCCTCTTTAAAGCTTTTTGCCTAACTTTTACTTGGTGTTTGCCATCTTGCATCTTACTTGTAAAGTAGCCAGCGGTTGCCTACTTTTGGTTTTAACCAAATAGTACAGCATACCCTACAGCTAGCTCATGGGCACATTTTTCGGTAATGACTTCATTTAAACATATTGACATATTTTGTATAACTTTTCTTGTGTAGGAAACAGGGATCTTAGACCATTCTTCTCGTGGTCTATTTTTCACATCTTGGACGGAAGAGATTGAATGTTTTCGGGCATGCCGGTCTAATACATCCCACATATTTTTGATGGGATTCCCGCCTAGTGATTTGTGGAAGAGGGTGAAGCACTTTGGGGCAGTTATATAAGAGCCATTCTTGACTTAAGCGGGACTTAGGCTTGATGTCGTTGTCTTGTTCAAGTTATTTAGTTTTCTTATCTGCTGGAATAGTGTTTTGTTTTTTTTTTTTTTTTTTTTTTTTATATTTTAATATGTAGTAGTACAAAATAGTAAAATAAAATTGTTATTGTTGTCGAGCGGAAAAGCCCAATATTAATGAGACTCACTGTACATCATGGTTTGTTTTACTATAGCTTATGAATTATTAAGAATATCGGTATTTTTGAGAATCCAATGTTTTCTTTTGTGGCACATTACTTAGTTTATCTATTTGTTTTACTAAATATGCGTAATTATATGTCTGACAAATACCAATGCATTATAATATGATTCATTTTTTCACCAACTTTTTTTCATAAAATGAAAAAAGTCTTAATATTGAAAATATTGCACAAAAATCAAAGTTCACGAGCATATTCACAGTAATGCGGTAATTAAGAAAAACTACCATAACAATAAAAAATATTTTAACAAAGTCAATATGCAAGAAACGTTTCACAAGAATATCTGACAGATTCATATTCGAAACAAAAACACAAAATGTTACACACGTACACATGAATGAATGGTCTTTATATGATGTTTGAATATGTATAGTGGAACTAATGCATTTCGCTGTATGTATGCCTGTCTGGGCAAAACGAATGGACAAAAAAAAAAAAAATCAAAAAAAATATTCATTCAATTAGCAACTACTCGCAAATAGCAATTATTTATGTTACTGACGACTAAGCGCGGCCGACCAAACTATGAGAATCATATCTGCACATATTGCAATATTGTATGTATTTGTATATATATGTATTACACTTATATCGATACTTGCAATGCATTCACATCAATACGTGAGTGGCCATGATATTATAGAAATTGCGATAGGTAGACGAATATTGTGTATACAAACATGCAACATTGTTGTTTAATGATAACTGGATATGCGTTTGGCGAGTGACTGTCTTTTACATTGTATGCATACATATCAACTTTAGCAGTCATTTCAATTATGTTATTCAGTTTGTAACTGTCCTAAGCTTGAGGCTAAATTTTTACTTAAAACAAATCATCCGCAGCTGGCAGCCCATATTTCTGCCACACAATAAGGTTGTATTTTTCCTTTATTCTGTTAAATTTATACAGAAATGCAAAAATACATATTACCACTTCTACCACTATTGGCTGCGACCTATTGAGTGAGTACCCAATCGACAAGTGTTGTGCTTTTACTCATTGACCACTCACTACACCTACGATGAAAGAGAAACTCTGCCGCACTTGAGATTTTAACCCGCGAACACTGACTCTGTAGTCGTGGTTCTTACCTACTCGACTACTAAGGCGAATTAATAAAAAGGTATTCGGATTAGGCATGAAAACCGTGCACAATTTCCAATGCGGTAGACCATGCTATTATTAACTCTGGCATATCGCCGCAGCTATTGTGAATGGTGGCGGAAGAGATAACATTCACTTATCGAATCGGGACCTTTCAGGCTGTAACTACATTCTATTTCTCTTTCTCTGCTTCTTAATACTTAGTTGTCACTGCGCTTAGGCACTGAGACTTATGGGTATCATATATTAGTTTAGGGCAAGAAAACAAAAGATATCGGCGAGCATTATTGCTGCACTGATTTCGTATTTCCATTCCTTAGGACATTAGGGATACATTGGCATAAGATTTTGAACAAACTTTCATCTGTTAGTCTATGCGATCTGTTGCTGGAAATTTTAAAGTTGTAAAAGTGCAAATAGAAGCCTAAGTTAAGAGATTGAGTTTAAACGTGAGGATAATTTGCATTTGCAAGCACGATAACAATAGTTACAAATCTGAAGCTCCGCGAAATAAATGACAATTTCTAACAATGTTTTATCAATAATTTACGATTTGTAATCTAATCTAAATCTTGCACATTCATCGTTTAGTATGTAGGTCTTTCTTTATATTTCCTGGCTAAAGTTAAGAGATCACTTTTCTACTTCCGACCAGAAGGTCCAGGAATGCTTATGAGACCGGTCTCTTATACAGCGTCTATATTATGCCGATCAACTCAGGATTGATTAAATTGGACATGTCCGTCTGTCCCGGTTTTCGTTTCTGTTGTTTTTTTTTTTTTTTTGGAATTCGTAAATCTGATATATGTTAGGATTAGGAATTTAAAGTTAAGAATTGACATATGTATTCCTTCAAGGCTTAACTTTCTTCTGTCCACTATAGCTTTTTTAGTATGTATATAAATGAACGTAAATTAAAAACTTTTTCACGCGTATTTGGAGTCACCTGCAAAATAAAACGCCCACTCACGCTTTCCCAACTCACTATGTAAGTGTCTATAAGACCATCAAAAGATATTGGGTTTGCTACGATCGCTCAATTAATTATAGGTCAATAAATCACTCTACGGAGAATGGGTATCAAGAACAAGCGAAGGAATGATGAAGTGAAGTGTATGCAAGATTCGTTTTAAAACGAATAAAATTTGCTTGATTACTTTAATGTTACATCGTTTAGTTGGTTAAAAAATGTGTTAATTTTTATTTTATACATAAAGAAAAGAAAAAGAAGAAGAAGACTGGTAGATTCTTTAGAAAAGCGTTGCATTATAAAAGCATAAATAAAATACGGAAAACTCATGCTCTCAAACTGCGTTAGTTTATTAAAGAAACTAACTAAGATAATTATATTCGCTTTGAAGAGTCAGCAAATAAATAAAAGTCGCACCGTTTTCTTATATTTTTTCTTTTGTTATTGTTATTATTTAGGGCGTTTAAGCACGTCGATCATATACCGTATTCTTGTTATACAATAAAATGAAATGAATGTAAGTGGTCGAGTGCTATAAATCATTATATATATTAATGAAAATGTAATGAAATTTTTTTTTATCAATTGCTTGTGGTCACAGATTCTTAAGGAAATTTTAAAATTTTTAATTTTTACAGAATTCTAGAAATTATGTACAGAAATAAGGCAAGCAGAATGTAAAAAAGTAAAAATATATCCGTATTCATCTTTTTGCCATGGAACTTACATACATATATGTGTATACATATATATATATAAGACACTTTTCCTTGTAAATAATTTCATATGCAATCGATGAGGTAGCAGCACGATTAGCATCAGTTACTGGAAAACAGATTTGTAGTTGCAGTAGCTTCTCAAAGTTCGCTCAGTATGTTGAAGCAAATAAACTGAGTATAATAACAATAATTGTAAATTCTTTTACTATTCTCCTCAATATAAAACGCAATAAAATATAATAAACAATCATACTGGGTGGCGGTTTTCATTCTAAAATGTTGATACTAAAAAATGCAAATAGAATAATGAAAAAAAAAAAAAAAGAAGAAAATCGTAGGTTGGAGTAAAGCCAAATATCTTGTCCGTTTGTAATCTAAGTGATGCTATTACGAAGAATGAAAAAATCTCAACATGTTACAAAAGTTATACATATTTTTATAACCAGCACACCGAAGGATGAGGGTAAATTCAATTCATTCAAAACGTTTGCAACATCCACAAGAAAACGTCAGAGACACCATACAGAATCCATATTTCCGTTGTAAATATTCGCCTGATCGCAAAATTGCAACAATAGGCTTTAAATTTCCCGCAAAGTTTCTTGGACATAGGTTGCGATTGAAATTCACCGAATTTAATTGATGGACATGCCCACACCGCTTCCGTTATCGCAAATAGAAAAAAAATTGTTTCTTTGATTGTTCGAAAGATAAAAATTTGCGGATAGATTCCACGGGTAGTCCTGCGGCACGTACCTCTTTTGTCATCCTTTTGTCAAAACGTTTGCACCGCTCAGAAAAAATTCCAGAATCCCTATAAAGCCTACATGTTATTTATCAGTATCAAATTCTAAATCGTGGGACCCGTCCTTCTGTCCTGAGCTGTGGTAAACGTGCTTTTGATTACAAACATTAAGGTATCGGCTTCAACTTTAGCAAGAACATTGGAAATCGTTGTACGCTGGTCGATGCTAAAAATTGGTCAAATCGGTGAAAGGACAAGCGCACAGTACAATATAAATTGAGGATATCTCGGCTTTCTGGGTTTTTAAGCGCGATAAAAACTTGAACCTATATTCTAGAACAGTGGCAAAAATCACTAACGGTTATCTAGTATTATAGAGTGTGGAATTTTAATTATTTTTGATATTTCTTTAGCCTTCTCTAAGTTGGAGGCGATGGGTATAAAAGATTCGGTTACGGCCGTATATAATTGTCTTCGCTCGTTTATATTCCCAACCGGGCAGTTAAGAAAATTTTATATTCACATATATAGAATTAGTATTTAACTGCAATAGCATAATATTTTAATAAAAGTGTAAAAAGATTTTTGCGCATGCATTGCCATTCAAACAGTCCAAATTAATATATTCCCCTTTGGTTGGCCATAAAAATTCTATTACTATACTATAATT
>CCAG010008570.1:0-119161 GCA_001077435.1 Glossina morsitans morsitans | reverse complement strand
AATAAGTGTAGCTCTTTGTTATTATTTTAAGACTTTCAAGACTATTAACCACTTACGAATAGTTTCTATCTAAAGAGAATTTTTATGTAAACATTTTTTGTAAGAATATTGTTGCGCAAATTGTTGCGAATATTGTTACCATAAATGTTCTAAAGGATGGAGGGATAAGTTTTTCTTCTCCTAGAATTCAGCAAATCAACAATAGACAATTCACAGTGCTGAGAAGAAAAGAATGAAAGAATATCTTTATCAAAAATAAACTTGATTTTTTATCGTAAATAAAATTGAAACAGGAGTGAATGGTTCTGCACAAATTTAATCTTAACATTCGAGAATTCTTGTTCGTCTGCATTTCAGCAAATCAACAACGGCAGATTCGCTGTGCTGAGTTTTCCAGATTTCGCATGTTAATGAAGTGGTTGAATGGTCCATAGCTGAAAGTCTATTTTCATATTTTATCGGTGGAGTAAAAGGGTCTAAATCCAATTTCAGTTATTCTATTTCAAATTTCGTAAGTTAAGCAGTTTCAATAACTAACAGAAGTGAACAGGTCTGACAGAAAAATGAGCAGGAGGGGGACAATGGAGTAAAATACGATCTGGCCGAACTATTTAATGTTCTAAGGCTAATCGAGAATAAATTTACCATTAATCGCCCCCTAAAGCACGTTTATGGAGTTTACACACGAAATGACAAGGTAAGCATAACCCATATTTGAGTTGCGAATATTCAATTGATAAGCAAGAAGCAATAAAAATAGCACATTCCAGGAAGTAGTTGATCAGAGTGCATATAAATAACAATGCAACGCATTTCCTGCATTTTGTTAATTGACGCCCTTAAGAAAACTCTCAGTAGCATATTAATAGTGAACACAAAAGCAATAGTTTGAAAAAAGCATATCTAAGAAAGAGGAATTGTATTTATTAATAAGAATAGAAGAAATATAAATGTTTGGGAAATGAAAGTAAAACGTAATTTTTGTAATCAATTGTCAAGAGAGGATCTTCCGAAACGTCTACGTCTACAAGTAAGCTAACCGCCAATTTTATAAAGGCTCGAAAAAAAAAAATTTTGCGTTCATTAAACCTTTTTTACTCAGCCTTGAATCGTCTGTTGTTGATTTGCTGAATTGCAGAAGAAGAAGACGAAGAACTACAAAGCTTGTAAAAGTTCCATTCGTAAATAGACTGTTTTTGCATTCTACACTCTACATTCTACTCTGTTTTTGTGCCTATAACCTATATAATGTGCCTGCAAACTATAATTAACAAGACACTTTCATCAATTTGTACATATAGATTATTCAAAATAAATAATTGTTGCTTGAAAAGATGAAAGCCGCTGCTAACAGCTGGAAACTTGGCGGGATATTTTCCCAAGAACGATCGCAGCGAACAACGAAGGACCGAGATCGTTGTGGTGGGAATGATTTCTACCGGATCGACTGAATTGAATCGCTTTTAAAACAAGTGAAATGATTGAAGCTTAACTTCTTTCTGACCGAGAATTTACTCACAGATTTTTTGTCGGCGAAGTTTAGGATAGTCTGTTGTCATGGTTATAAGTAGTACTTTATTATTTAGTGTTGAGGTAATAACAGTTACTTTGCTCTACAAACATAAGAAAAGCACAGACATTTCGCGCGTCAGTCTAAACTAAAACAGAGCCGGTGCCAAGAAGATCTGTGGCCGAGAGGCCGGTCATTGAAGTCTAACAAATTTTAAATAGCTAAACGAAGCTTGTAGAAGCTTAAATCTAGGATACTTTCCAAACGAGAATTTTGAGAAAACATCAAAGGAGACATGATCCCTGAGACGGACATTAAAGACGAACCGCGCGAATTTATGAAGGGCTGATTTTAGTTTGGAAAGAACATGTAGAGAAAATCTCGTAACCACTGCAACGCAATAGTTGATATGTGACATTAGAAGACTACTGACTGAACAATCAATATGGTCACACTTGAGAAATATAGAAAATATCTGAAATTTAATTCACTGCTCCATCCATACATAGTAACACTGATAAAGATATTTTTAAAATTTCGTTCACGCGTATATCAAAAATAATCACTTAAAATACAGCGCACTTCTTAGCTCTGTACTAGATTGTAAGCGTAACAGCGTTTTCTTACATTTAGGTTGTAACGTTTTTTTACTTTTTTAATTTTGCCAACTAAAAGCTCAAAAGTCAAATGTGCCGACACCAATGGATAAAAGAAATTTTAAATAATTGAATATGGGTAGCGCAGGTCAAAACTAAGCGTAAGCCAAGACGAGGCAAAGATCAGAAGTATAAAAAGGAAACGAGTCACAAAATAAGTCAAAACATATACTTCAACACATGTCTCCATGGCAACTCCCCAAATAAAGCAGGCTGAAAAGGAAACAAGAAAACAACAAAAATGTAAAGAAAATAACATCAAATAATCTAACAATTCAAAGAAAACCACAATAACAACAACAAAAATAACAATGCAACAACAAAGTAAGGCAGTTACTTAATATGCGCCTGCGCACCCTCATTGCATTGTTTGGTCATAGTTTAGTTGTACTGTTGCGGCCAAGTTAAGCACGAAATTTCTGTGATGTGACATGCTAGACTAAGCACGATCCTTGACGCGGCTCTAACACACTCTAACAACACCGCCACTATATTGTCGTCATCATCATTACTCACTGACTGCAAAGCACAATAAAATCTAACCATTTGTCGTGCGTTTTAGACAATTAGAAAGAAAGTTACTGGTGCACGCGGAGGAAGTCTACACAACTCAAACAACATAACATAAAAAATAAAAAAAATTTTAAATTGAAAGCCTATGACAAAAGTCTAACCGGCAGGCGACAGACTCGAGCCGCTTTAAAAAAAAACAAAAAATAGTTATACCTTTGACCATTTGATGGTTGACCGCCTCTTGTCGGGTCATATACAGACTTCGTTTGTTTTCCTTTTTTTTCTTTTCTTTTCTTATTTTACCCCACAGTTTTTTGCGTTCTATGCTTGTAAATGAAATTTAAATAATTAGTATTAGCTGCTCGTGCCATACTTTCATACTTCCAAGTTTCATTTAACA
The DNA here is from genome assembly GCA_001077435.1 of Glossina morsitans morsitans. Classification (NCBI taxonomy): domain Eukaryota; kingdom Metazoa; phylum Arthropoda; class Insecta; order Diptera; family Glossinidae; genus Glossina; species Glossina morsitans. The sequence continues at coordinate 116,082 of CCAG010008570.1, read as the reverse complement.
CTTTGCATTTCGTATCCTGTACACTATACGGGCCAGTTCTAGGTATCATACAGGTTGTTTTAATATTTTATAGCATGTGCACGCGTTTGCATGAAAATTTATTGAAGAGGAACAAGTCACTAGTTGGGTGGTGGAAACCGAGATGACTTTCATTATTACCCAAGTAAAAAAAAAAATTCTTGTACAGAAAATAAATATTTATGCAAGGTGCTTTACTAATGGAAATAATGGAAGCTTTGGAAGCTAAAGCGTTGGAAATAGAAGTTCTCAACCCTACGAAATGTTTGCATTTAAATTTAATAGTCAAAGGGTAACAATAAATTTTAAAGCTGAAGTCTGCGCTTGTTGAAAACATTTATGTACTTGAATTGTATGAGATCGAAGAATACAAGACCAGTAAATATACACCGAAAAATAATTTTGTTTTCATATTTTTGAAAATTTTTAAAAATCCTTAAATTTCTATTCGGAGCCACATAAAGTATGTGGGTAGGGCAATGGAAACGGAACTTTAGGTATTAGTTAATACATATTCGCTAATCTGCAGTAAGTGACACGTATACTATATAATAAATATAACTTATATACACACTCACAGTTATATGTATATATATATATGTGTAAATCATTTTTATACCCTACACCACTGGCGGGACAAGCATGTACAGGTAACATCCGTACATAACTCAGTACTTGTAAAGCGCGGTTTCGACACTACACGGTACAAATTAACCATGTTTAGGGGTGACGCCTATGATAAGATAATGCGGACGTATACAACACCAAGGAGAGTTTGACATAGACTCACTTATTATTATAGCGATCGATGCAGAATTACTTTTTAATTTGATTTAAACGTGCCTGTCCGTCTTGTTATTTTTGAGATTTCTTAAGAGAGATTTCTTCTTGAGATTTCTCACCCCCTTGTTTTGCCGCAGGAACGCATGCCATTGCAAATGATTCGGATTTGATCTCTTGTTGGACCATTTTGCAAATAACGCCTCATTGTGAGAAGTTGAATAATGACTAATGAGTAGTATGGTGTAGGGTTTTTAATGGTGGCCCGCGGCCCGCTAGGATGTTTTTAATTGTTTCAAATCAAAATTTTTTTGGGGGACTGCTACCGCAGCATTAACTAAGGCAAGAAGCTGAAGTGTACCTGGTTCGTCCTTATTGATGAAAATCAGAAAAAATGTCGTTTTTTTGATGTACCTTTAAATTTTGGTTTATTGCAGGACTATTTATCGGTAGATCCTTCCTTTTTTCCGAGTTATTGCAGGCCCCTTGGGCCAAATTTCAGGTTCTCATCTCAATTTTTCCGATTGAAGCTTTTTCATTTTTGAATCTATAGAAAAAGGTAGGTCGTTAGTTCTAGAGTTCTTCAGTTAACAATGACATGAAAGTCACCCTATCTTCAAGCTAAAATGTGTAGATTCCAGACTGCACGAACCTGGACCCTGTATTAGAAAATGAGTCAATTTATTAAGAACACGCCTACTTGGTAGACTGTTGGAAAGCAAATTTTTATAGCCTATGTACGACGGCAGTAACAACAAATCATTTAGTTATCAAAATCAGAACTTTATTCAATTTTTAATACAAAAGAGTTCTTGTATGAAATCGCGTGCTCATAGCTAATTCGTTCACTTTTGTTTGTTAATAATATGAATTAAGTTATTTAAATAATTATCATATTATCACTGAAAATTTTTATATACATCATTAGAAGTGAAGAAAAAAAGTTGCACACAATAAAAATTGTTTAATAAAGTCATGAAAAAGTAATTCACTAACAAAAAGATCTGAAACATAAAAACATATAAATCAGTAAGTAAATTGTGTGTGAAGTGTGAATTTATTGTAGGGAAAACTGGAAATGAGTTAATCATACATTTGAAATCGTTACTAACCGTCTTACTATTAATGTTCGTTTGGGCAAATCGGGATGCTGATAAGCTTTTAAAATAACACAAAATTGTTCCGGATATGTTGAATGCAGCACCAGAGGAATTTTTAAAGGTATTTAACAAATTTTCTAACCAAAAAAATTTCAAATAAGAATTAATTTGTATCTGTATTTAAATATGGACAGAATTTCCTAACCATCTTTTTGTTGGTGTGAGCAAACACTTCTATACAAACTAAAGATGAACCGTATTTGGAATGGTCTGCTGATGTGACGTATAATGAGGTTTATACGATTTATGTGGGCTGTCCTATTTCTCCCGGCCCTAAGAATCTCTATTGATCCGAATAGTTGCATGGGGTAGTGATAAGGGTGAAATTATTTGTCCTTGCATGGGTCTCTCAGCACATAGTGGCTTAATGCGTTATGCATTTTTGGTTTACAAACAACCAAAATTATTAGCATTCGATGAGCCGTATGTCAATAATTCTGATCGTTTAGGTCTTTTTATTGTGAATGATAGAGGGTCGCATTTAATAGGCGCAGAAAGTTAGGATTTTTAGATAATTTTAACTCAATTACTTAACAGCAATTTTTGGTCTTGTTTCGAAGAGAGAGTCATACAAGGTTTCTAACTACTGCCAGCGTTTTTGTTGGTAAATGCTAAGTTTTAAAAATGACTTCGATTTTGGGAAATTCAATATGGTACGCATGCATTTTTTTGGTATTAAAGATCATAATAGACTCCTCAAACGATAAATGCTTTATAAAATTTTTCTAAGACGTGAAGTCCCAATATTTTCGGGACTATCGCCAATACAATCCTATTGTGAATGTCGAAAGCTTAACCGTAAATGTACTGCTTAAGAAAATTCTAATTTGACAATTTTTCAATCAACATCCTGTTTAAGAAGAGTAGAGATTTAGTAAGGTAGCATGAGATACCTTTCATGTATAGTGTTATTACATGTCTTAGATTCGCTTAGAATCTCATTATTTGATTTTTCCATGAATAGAAGCGGACTTGGTTAATAAGCTGAATGGCCTCAGTTATGGAAGAGGGTATAAAAAGACATCAAAAAACGCCCTAGTTCTAAAGAGGTATGAGATTATGGAGTTTCGCTCCGGTTGAACTGCTTCATGTAAGCTAAAATCTGAGACGATTTTATTTTATTTGGTTTCACATGTCTCTGGAAACTTAACATGAGTTTTTGCCACGAAGGCTTAACCACATGATGTCCGATTATATATGGAGGGGGAACATATCAGCCATCGCTCCGAGAGTGATTAATTCCCGGTAATAGATATATGAACGCGTGTTCCTCTCTACTAAGAGCGGGCCATTCCGGCTGCACTACCGTTCCACACCAAACAATCGCTCTTTCCGCCATTTGAGCCAATCACAATCAGTAAAAAACTGCCGCAGTGCGCCATTCCCACTGCCACGCTGAAGCAGAAGATTATTTCAGGGGCCCCTGACCGCGTCGAGTGAGGGATTCCCGCTGTCAAAGAAAACCAAAAAATGGCGAAGGTTCGTCGCATTCTTAGTAGTAAAAAGAAAAGCATGCGGAGCCTCTAACCAGACTTTGTAGATTCTACATAACCTCTACGATAAGACCCGAGTATGCAATAGAAAAGCTGTAGACGAAGCTGCTGTAGGTGGAAAATAAATGTAATTTAATATCCCATCGTTTCCCGAATATCACAAATATTATTGGAGTTTGTTTGCAAAGTAAATCCACAAATTTTTGATTTGGCGCCACTTGATTTAGATTTATTCGAGATTTGCCGAGCTTATTAAAACGCGAAACTTTTTCTAAAGATTTGATATATCACTTCATTGCGTTTTTTGCTGATAGGAAGCGTAAGCGTAAAATCTCGAAAGAAATAATGTGGAAGGTATCAGGCAAATGGAACATGTTGTTGTTGTGTTGTTATAAATGAATTTTGTTTAGTATTAAAATGTAAAAACACATTTTTGCCAACATTTTAATGCATGTTACTTGTTGCAAATGCAACGACCGTATATATGAATGGAGAAGAAAAACAAAAAAAGAACAAAAAGCAGAACAAGGAATTCCCATGAGCTACAAGTAGATCTGTTGAAAGACGAAATTCTTTCTCAATGCAAACGATTGCACTTGTTCCCACTGAAAATCTTAAACTGATTCCGTCAAATAACACGCACACAAATTGAAATTCAACGAAACGGCCGACAAAAATGGAATTCTTAAAAACGTTTAAAGAAAAGAAAGAAGTTTTGTTTTTGAAATAACAACGGGGAAAACGTACTGAAGTTGAACCAACAACCTGCACCAAAACATTAATACAAAACACATTATACCTTACGCTCGCACACATACATTTCAACTAAAAATGGGATTCCCGAGAAGACGAAAGTACAGACAGTCTTTCTTCTGTTCTCTTTTTTTTTAAATACATACATATTTACTAGCGAAAAACAAAGAAGAGATCAGTTTTTGCTCAAACACAGGACTCATTATCCTGTCATTCACTTGTTGTGCTGGCATAGCAATTTATAGAGGTTGAACTCATTTGACACGGTGTGTACACTGAAGAAAAGGAAAAGAACGTTAAATTTAAGCAGGTAGCGTTAACGATACATTGAAGAAACGGCCTAAAAAGTGATCCTCATCTACAAGAGAAACGGCAGTAACAGAGGCGTTCCCATAAATTTGTTGCACATATATATTTGTTTGCATAATAACCGATTCATACATTTAACCAGGCCGGCTTTCGACAAAATATTCTCACAGTCTGCGATATTTTTTGCTCGCATATAAACGTAATAATAAATGAATTTCGTCTTTATAAAAACACAAACCCTTTACCTCAAGATGAACCTGTCGTCTGCTCTTTTCATTCGTTTTTTTTGTTTTTTTTATTTATTTTCTTTCTTTTTCATTAGACGTACACATTGATAGCTGGACTAATTTCGTGCTTTTGTTCGAAACTTTTACAAATCACATATATATAATATTTATGTGTATCTGACTACCAGCAACTTTTTACCTATGGTTAGTTCTCTTAGTTAATTCATCCGCGTCTGTTCGCTTGCAAACAATTAAAACGTTTTATTAAAATTAAGTAAGGAGTTTTATTTGCCTTTTTATACTAATCTTTAGCCTGCGTCTAAAGTAAGAAAGTGTTTCGCAAATTACAACAATTATCTCACATCACTTCATCCTCTGTTCATGAACGTTATAAATTTTCCTGTAGACCTATAATATTTGCAACAGAAAGAACGATTTTTAATGTTACAAAACAAACGAAAGGAATGCAACAATATCAATAAAAAACAATTATTTTTAATTTATATGAAATTTGAAATATCATTATAATTTTCGAGATGGAGATGGGAGCTTCTCCTTTTCGTAATTTAAAACAAGGTGACCATGAAGAAAGTCCTTCTGTTGTAACAAACCATAACAGAAAGGCTTAGTTTCTTGCGAGCCCCTATATATAGTGCGGTCTAAACCATGTGACCCAAATTCCCTATCGTTGATTTGCTAAAAACAAATTTTTATCATAAAACATCACAAATTAGACCTTTTTGTCATATGAAATCGTATTTTTCGTCAGAACACTCCCATGTGTTGAAATCAAAGAAATTGCAAAATTGGTGTTATTTCGGTGAGGTTAATGTTTATGTCGAACTATTATTATGAACGAATTTTCATCAAAAAGTATTAAAAATGACGTCTTTCCATCATATGAACATTCAGCTTCAGCAAGAACGGTTGTATGGCAGGGAATTCAAAAAGCTCTCCCTTTGAATCCAAAGTTTTCAGACCAATTTAGAACGCCGCAACACTATTGCTAAGCGATTTTTGTCGCGAAATTCTAAAGCTGACAATGTTTTCTTCTATAACGACTTACACATATACGGCGCTATATGGGGAGTGGTCGAAAAGGTAGTTCGATCTGAACCATATTCAATATGGTTCGTCTTAGGTCCCAAACATGCCAGTGTGTCAAATTTTATCAAAATATCTCGTTAATTGCGACCTGTAAATGGTAGGTTTATTCCAAATCTTTCTAGGTATTACAACAATCCGCACAAACTTAATATACCCTGTAAGACAAGTGGTGCCGAGTAAAAACATTCCAAAACATGTCACTAAATAAAAACTGATTACAGCGAAGTAGTCAATGTAGTTCATATCTTTTTAAAATCGACAAAGTAAACGATGTTGTGTAATGGATGCAGCCTTGAGCTACAACAATCATGATATCTTTGTGGTCTTTTCAATAGAATCTGAATAAAAAACTACATAAAAGAACAATATGGGACTTACATACTTGTAAATAATTTGGTACGAAAAGTTAAGCCTTCGATTTCGCCTTTCCAGTTATTTCAGTATTGTTCAACGACTATCGTTTTTTTTTTTGCATTACCTAAAGCGTTTCTTAGCTCATGTGATTGCAGTGATTAACAACGCATTTTTCTTATCTTAATATTAGATTTAAATAAATTATATGAAACGTAGTCAATACTTACTTAGTTAGTCAGTTCAAACGCTTACAATTCCTATTATGCTTTAAAATTTTTAGATATTGGTTTGTTGGGCATCTTAAGCATTGGTCCAAAAGAGGATTTCAATTTTTTACATTTTCACTCATTTTTGACAATATCGCAAAAGACAAAAAAATTTCAAAATAGTGTTTCGAGTTTTAAACCGAAAAGGGTAGTTGAATAGATTGGGAAGAAGAAGAAGACTTTTATTCTACTCAAGCCTTATTCATTTGGTACACTTGTTTTCATTTAAAATGTGGTATGAAGTATTTTTTCCTTTACATTTTCTTTCAATTTTTGCTCTCGCAATATATATAGTGTTGGTTTTTTCATGCTTTTCATCACTTTATTATAAAAATATTGTTGCCCTAGAAAACCTCTGCGCAATTGGTTTTCTGTACTGCATCACAATCGTTTCAATGGTGTTTGGTGGTCGCGTATATCTCTTAAAAAACATCACAGTTTTGTCATATTTATGGTTCGATGAGCTATCTCTCTGTCTCGGTTTCCTTTGGTGTTTGTATATACATACCTGACTGAAAGCATTCATATTCCATGTACAAATGTAGTCTTTTAAGCTCTCTGAACTCAATCAAATGTTTTATAATAAAAATCAAAAAACTCTCATTGACACGCAACAGGAGAACAAAACCATAAATAAAACAATTCCCACGCAGCCTTATTAGCAATAACGATGTAAAAAGAAGAAAAAGAGGAGAAATCCTAAGAAAAAATCGTGATTTTCTTGATCTCCTTTTTTATGATTTTTTTTTGCAACTGTTGCTTTTGTTGGACTATTTACAGTTTTTGTTTCTCTTATTAATTTACTTTAATGTACAATGTGTTAGTATTCAAAAATTACTTGTATTTTTAGACGACCTTTCGACTTAATGTTGCAACATTATCATGGTTTACAAAAAGATCCTTAATAAAATACGTAAACAAATCGTCATTGGGAAAATTCGAAACTTTTACAGTTAATTATTTGACAAGATCACCCTTTAAATAAACGGCAAAATTATTCGAAGCTTTAAATTTGAAAAAATTTCTTGCTTACTATTTAATTTGCTTTCCGAATAAGGAAGGATATGAAGAAAAGTGAGAAAAATTTTTGAAAAAGATAAATACAAACGATTTTATTATTTTTATTCCCTACACCACATATGGTACAAGATTACAAGTTTGTACGGACGTACGCAATACCCAGAATAACTTAAGACAGCCCCATCTTTTGTTATATCGATAAATTCAGAAAATGCTTCCAAAACGAAGCAGTGCTGTTTGTGAGGTATTTTAGTGAAATTTTTTACACTGAGTTTCGGGGCAAACGATGAACGTTAATGAAAATGATTCGCATCGGATCACTTTTTCGACCGCCCTATATGTAAATAATAACTTAACCAAATTAGAAAAACTCACCTTATATTGTTACCACTAGAATTATGGACGCTTTGCATCTACTTATTTCTAGGAGAATTGGTCAATTTAAAAAATAATTTGCTTAGAGTGTTTGTGAAGATTTTGTAAATTGCCGCAATTATATAAATAAAGATATCAAGCTAAAATTTGGCACAAATATTTCTTACACGATAAAGAATGCAAAGCTTATAAATGGGTGTTATTTGTTTACATGTACTCCACAAATGTAAAAGAAACTGAAACGCCCTCCGAAACTAGCGACAATCTTTTCAAATGCTTGTCAAATGTTTGCTTAGAATTCTGGGAAGGTATTTTTAAGCGTCTTTTTCCCAGATATTTGTCAGAACCACTTAAATGCTTATGGATGCAAATATTTGTTAATTCTATTATGCAAAAGAAATAAAACTGAAGAAATGTTCGACTAAGTCTTTAACTGGCGGTAGAAAATAAATTTATTTATTCATGGGTTATACCTTGCCGATTTATTAAATGTATGTCTTTTTATTTTGTAGCTCCCTACAGAGTAGAATGTAAAAATTGCAATAAATTTAATTAGTACCAAAACTTGATAATACCAAGCAGATGCCAAATGCAGATATTCAGCATACTTTTGCCGAGCAGTGTCTATTTTACCTGAATGAATAAACAACCTTCACACAATTTTCTTTATTTCATTATTTCGCTAATGTTTGCAAGATTTTCTTGTGACGATTGCTTTTCAGATGAAAAAGTAAAAAACCATTTTCAAACAAAAAAAAGAAGAAAAGTATTATTTATCTCCTGCAAGTGGCATTTTATTGTTTGGTAGTAACGAAAAAGAAACAAATGAAATTTCTTTGACTTAGAACATTTTTTTTTTGCATATGCTACTTTCTCTTCGTTTAACTAGTTAACTATGTCGAACTCTTTCTCGAGATTCTCGCATACTTGTCAAACACGGAGTATATATGAAATGAAATTAAGTTGTAATAAAGCGACCTGACAAAATGGCAAAAATATTTTTTAAGATACATTGCTATAGCAAATACACCTTAATAATGATAAAATTTCATTAGGAAACCACACAAGGCCGGACAGACGGATCACGACGTGTACATTCATCATATACAGTTAATCGGTTAATAGGGAGAATACTGCGAGCGTGGCCATCTATAATGGCCATCATAAGCATCTGTTTACAAAACTTTTACACATATTATGGCATGTTACCTATACATGGACGATAGCCGACTACGGCTTCATGTTGAAAACAAAGTCTACATTAATACAAGGCATCTCAAAAGTAGTATATTTTACGTAATATTTTCTGGCAAATATAAAAGTAAACATATTAAAGATAAAAAGAGAATAGATGTTTCTTCCAAAAGGACAAGAAACAAGTAATCTCTACTCCCTTGAAGTCTTTAGTACCGAATGAACTCTAATATTCCGAGCAATGTTTTGAGATAATCGTAATTTCTATGAGAATGGAAGCAAAAGTATCCCCACGCAGCATTATTTAACGGAATCTGCTTTTTCACCGATCAGTGCTTGCTTAGGAAGAAGTTTTTTAGAGTCTAGAAGTACGGCCATGTTAGTATTATTTGAATATCATAAGGATTCATTGATATTCATCCCGCTTCTATATGCCATTCTACGAACTAAGCGCGTGATGTTTTATGTAGTGTTGTTCCTTACAAAATGGTGCTGAATTCAGAATAATTTGAAATTTAAATTTGCATCGAAATAGTCATGTGCCATGTCTACCGCTTACCCAATCGGACTTGCAGCGCTAAGCTATTTTCAATGCGATAGGCCCTGGGTACCGTAAGGTAACGTCATCGTGGGTCGTTTGGATATGTCAAGACCTTTGCAGAAATATCTTGTTTTTCCCTGTGTTTATGGTATGGTCAAAAAGCCCTATTAACTCTTTCGTAAGTCGTTAATTTTGATTGTCTCTTTCGTAGATAGACGCTATTGCTTTTTGAATTTCGATCGAAAAATACCTCACGAAAATTTTATCAATTCCTTATTATATTCTTTATTAGCATAAAATTCAAACAACGAAAAACTTATATTAAACTGTGAGAAGGTCAAAAATTTCTGTCATTCAATTCATACTGCAAGGCATTAATGTTTGAGAGTAAACTAATGCTTTTTATATTTTCGGACGCATAAAATTTAGATTGGCTAACATTTATAAATATACACACATAGCTATGTACTGAATAATATTTTTCAACATATTTTCAACTGCAGTAGCAACGAAACTGTCAAAATTTGACTTTTTAATATTATTTGACAGCAATAAAACATAGATTATTGTGCTTGAACTGCAAACAAAAAAAGAAAACAAAAAGAACACAAAATAGTAGCAGTAATACACGCCCTCTTTCTTCTAAATACAATCAAGCAAGAGTAGTAAGTAAAGTTAATAATAAAAAGAAAGAAGAAAACCAGTAGCATAATAGCTTTGCGAATAGCTACCGATATATGAACTTGGCTAAAAGAAAGAAACGATCTTTTGATATCAACTAGTACTCTGAATGTTACAATGCGGAAATCATCAGTCACTTTATAATTTTGAACGTAAAAAAGAAAAGAAAGACCATCAGCGTGCATTTAACTCTCATGACAGGACTTGAAGGTAAATTTATAAACATTTTACAAACCGGGCAATAACAATGATGAAGACAACAACCACACCCACAAAAAGGCGAGTAGCATTTATGAAATTACCATGAAATGTAATATATGTATACAATATCTAACAAACATATACATACATACATATACATATCAATATTGGCGAAATTTTAGAAGATCTTTCTTTGCACGAGAGAAAAAAAACACGAAACAGGAGCTTGGCTGACAGTTATAGTGCATAAGCTTTGAAAAGCAAAATAATTATTGTTTGTAGAAGAAAATATGGATGGACATGCAAGTTCGAAGTAAAACACATCCATAAAGTGAAATATTGAAGGAAAGCTTTAAGACTTTTATTTAAGTTAACGACTGCTTTTTCACAGCCAGCAGTTAACAGGTTCCCTGCACATGGCGGTAAAAAAATGAAAGAAAAACAAATCAATATAAAGAATACGACAATCATCAATAGATTGTTAAGAAGTAAAAGGTAAGTTGTGTGTGCCAGCAAAAGCGTGGAGGCGGTAAACTACAACCATGTATTCGCAATGACCTATTGTTGTTGCTATTGCTACTTGTTTGTTTGTCTGTTTGTTTGTTGACTTTTAGGGAAACCATGAAATTGAAAAATAAGTTTACTTTGCATTTTATACATATACAATAACATACCTATAACGCTTATAAAGCAAATGTTGTGTAGATCCTAACAACCAAACACCAACAATACCACGCATTCGCCAAACTTTAGTTAAGTTATAGACGTACATGTGTTGTTCTGCGTTTTTCCTGCCACTACTATGTATCTTATGTGTGCATAAACCTTGCATCGCACCATCATCATCCTGATCTCCCCCTCTCTGTACTTCACTGAACGTATCTGTATGTTGTCGGGTCACTTGTTGTGATCTTCACATTTCTTACGCTACAGCTTAGATGTTTACGTTTTAAACCTAAACACTCTTTTATTGTTTATATAAGTTTGCAGATCTATGTTTTGTTGTCGTTAGTTTACTTTATTTTTATTCCTTTTTTTTCATTTTGACGACCCATAGGAATAGGTAATTGCTCTAAAAATTTCCATATGATAATATTTATTCAATGAATTTCCATTTTTTGCTTTTGTTTTTCTTAGCTTTTCTACTGAAACGATATAAGAGGACTTATCGCATGATATGCGAAATTGACGCTTTTTACCATACCTACGTATAAAGCTTATATTGTTGCCATATACACGGTATGTGCATGCGTCTTTATCGCTAAGGTGTGGGTGGTCGTTATTTTAGCGAGATGCAAAACAATTTCTCAAAATCAAGTGTGGCATTTATTTTGTATTTACTTATTTATTTTTTTGAAAGATTGAAGTTTAGTATTTTCTTTATTTTCCTTTTCTTACTTATTTTTTCTATACACTTTTCTATACACTATATACGCTTTAAAACCTTATAATAATGAAAAGCGGAAGGAGAAAAATTTGCGGAAGAAGAAATGATTATCGTTGGCTTTGGTAAGCACAACCTTTCTTATCTTAAATGAGAAAATTGGTAAAAGAAAATTTTATTCATTAAACGCTGGGAACCGAAAATCTCCGCCAAACAGACTTTAACTTCTTTTGAGCCCATGTGCACTTTACTATATGACTTACAGGATTATTGATAATTGAAGATTGGAGTAGATACAAAAAACCTTTTAAGCATAGCCATGTTTAGTCCATAAATGTGTAGCTCCGCAAGATAGACAACGCAGCTGTTGCTCACCGGCGAATAAAAAATTTCCTGTGAATATATGTTAAGGAATACTGCTAACTCTTATATCTTTCTCTGCTTTAGTGCGCTAAAACTATTTGAGTTTTTGAAAATAATATTCGGCAAATGATCTGTCTAAAAATGTACACGTAGTTGATGTCGCATGAAGATCCTTGGCCATAATGATGACTTATTATTTGAAATAAAATTATATTCATTGGTAAAGATTATTATTTTCATGGAATTCTAAGGAATAAGCATAAGGATGAACACTTGTTATTATCGAGCGCGTTGGTTGTTGCTCTCTCTGGTCTTGATGCAACTGAAATCGCAATTTGACAATTGTAAAAGTGTCCCTCTTTTCTTTCACTCGTTGCAATTTTTTTTTTTTTTACCAGTTTGTTTAATTTATTATAGTTTAGTAGATAAACTATACTTTAACAAGGCAAAAAGTTGTTGCTCAGATGTTATTAATATACAATAACTTTTACTTAGTAGAGAGGGTTAATTTGATTTATTGTTTTGTGAAATTGCTACAGTGGCATAAACTAAAGGAAGCAGGGTGAGCGGGTGAATGCGGTCTGCCAAAAACACGCCCACAAGAAGAGACGAGAATTGATGCAACCCAGAAAAAAAATTGTAAAATTTTTCTTATTCTGATATAATTCCTAAAAAGTGATCTAAATATTCTTTAGAATTATGCATAGATCCAGTCTAAAAATGTTTCCAATTGGTTTACTAACACGCCCACTATTAGCGATAACACTCTGTCTCCAAATTCTTTTCAATGTATTCAAATGGGCGAAGAATTTTCCTGTGAATATAGTAACACCAGAAAAGGAACTGCGCCTTAAAAAAACATATTCAAAACCTCCGAATTTACTGGAAATTCTTCTCAAAACCTAAAAGTAGCAATTTTTAGTATTCAAAACAAGTAAACCGAACTGTACTTGTACTAAGATACAATATAATAGGTTGGTTGTGTGTGATTGTTTAACATGCATATAAAACATACCAGTATACAAGTATGAAGTGATCATTTAAGAAACAAATGGCCAACGGCACATGTAGATAACACACATATCTGAGATTGCAATTTTTTCTTTTATAGCTTGGATATCTAGCAACAATAAGCAGTTGGCAGAACCTTGTTTAAACTATTGAATTGGAAAATGAAAGCCCAGGACACTTGTTCTGCGGACCGGAATCCTTGCGAGTGTCACTTTTTTACATTGATGCCCATGAGACTCGAGGCCTTCCGATTATCACTTTTATGCGTCGATGAGTCGGGCAGTTGTTGAGCGTCGGTTTGATTCCATTGGTACCAACACATCGCTCGAAAGGCTGGAAAATATTTGGCTAGCGATGTTGAATAAAGTATGCGTTACAAATTGATACTAATGTACTGATTGATTAAATAGATTATAGGAGTTTGTTTGCACCTGTTTGCAATATAACTATGGACGAATTATTTTAAATTCATAATTACTTTGAAAATATTTCAACAGAAAACAATTTAAATATTTTAATATGTCAAGAGTTAATAGCAAGTGATAGAATGCCTCTGCAATAGATGATCAAAACATTGCAACACAATCAATTTCACTTACAATACATCAGTCAATGATTCCCGAGAGTGGGCAAAAAAAAATTTTTTGTTTTGCAGAATCTTACTTTATATATCAACGTAATCTCCTTTAAAAGTCGTACAAGAAGTTCAATCATCCATCTTTTAATTCAAACCATTTTCCCCGGAGAATTTCTCAAAGATTTTCAAGCAGAGACAGAGATGATTGAGAGCATGTCTTGAAGACACTGTGGGCAGAATCGCAAATCGAGCTTTTATTCATAATAGCATTCATGCATAATACGCTAGGCATCATTGTCTGTCTGTTCCACAGTGAGTAAAGGCGCTATCCGTTTGACAAATAAAAATCCTTAGCATGTCAGCTGTGTCTGCAATGTCACTTTTCCATTACGCTAAATAATTTTCAAGATTTTTTTAATGTTTACTCATTTAATATTTATTAGAAGTTCACTGCGTTTGAAATCGACAGTGTTAGTACGAACTACTTTAAAAATAGCAAACAAAAGGCAAATAGTCGTTTGCGGCAGAGCAGTGTTACCGCAACAGTTTTCAAGACAATGGTGAGTTTCAACGACCCTTTTTCTCCGCATAAGACACAATTTTCAGATTTTCCCCTCTTTTTTGGGAAAAAGAAAATAGCGTCAATAGAACCTTTGTTAAGTCGTAGACAAATGATCAAAATGACAGAGTATATCGACAAGCGCCGTTTGGGAGCTGACACTATGTAAAAGTAATACAGATTTTTCACTGGAGACATGCATATGTCAGTCTAGGAAATTATTGATCGCTGGGTTATAACATGACAACCGGGAGCAATAATTCACCCATCGCCTGCAGAAACAGAGCAGCAACTAAAAGGGACTTCAGAGAGATGTACAAAGGGAGACGTAAAAAATTAATACCAATAACATTAATCAGCTCGGTTTGGAAAAAAGGCGATCAAAATAAACGTACTAAATACCGCTCTTCTGTTGTAACAGAATTGTAGAAATTTAAAAACTTTGAAATATGCTTTAAAAAAATGCGCACACATATATACATATATATTACAAAAAAGAAAGCTTGCGAAAGCGATTTTTTCTACGCACTAAGACAATAAATACTTGACGAAAGATAAACTACACTGCAACAGATGTCATCGCTCAATTCACGCATGGTAGCAGCCATTATTTTTATCTTGTTATAAATTTTATTACCAATCTTTATACTCCGGTAACGCCTTTTGCTATCGACACACAATGTTAGACGTATAGCAACGGTTGATTATGTAGGTTGATTAATTTACAAATGTATGAGATTTTTCAAAATAAAAATATATGGTTTATATACATGTCATGTTGGACCGATAGTGACGAGGACCATCGTTGGCAGAGGACATCCAGCGGAGGAACCGTGTCATTTAGCAGACGAATAATCAAAAAATATTCGTACATCAGAAGTGGTCTTTTCCGTGTTAATTATTAACTTTTTTGTTTAGAAAAATATTTCTCTATTTTTAAAATCTGAGTATCGACTTTATTTTATTTCTTATATAATAGGTTGAAAAGCGTATGAGATAATAATGTAAAAAGAAACGACTCGAAAAAGTCAATATTGTACTATCTATTAACACAAATATTTTGTATTATTAAGTGGCGAGGGCACTGTACGAGAGATGGCACTTCAATTTCGTGGTAAATTGGTATAGAGTTATTAGTTTATAGGGAACAATGTTGATGCTATGATCCACTAAATACTTTATACAGTAAAAGTTTGTAAATATTTTTCTATTTATTTTATCCCCGGGATAAGTGACTTTTCCGTGCCTTTAGTTTTTGTGATGCATGTAATAATAGCGAAGTAAGCGGAATTCCATTGACAATAGAGAGAAAGGCTTTAAGTACAGCCGCGTTTGCGAATAATTTTAAACACCATTTATCTTCAATGCAACCTTCAAAGAATGAAGTTCTGACAATTCCTTTATAGTCATCACCGAAGTGTTAGGAGTATATTCGTTTTGTTGAATCGTTTGCAGCACTTAGAAGCAATTTCCAAAGATCCTGTAAAGTATTAATTTTATTGATTAGCATCTAATCTACAGCATGCTAAACATGTTTCTTGGCCCATCTCTCGCATAAATTGAGATATCAGACACTGGAGGCAAACTTCCACTTTTATCTTACAAAAAAGTCAGTCACGCCCAGCCAACATTACAAACTATAGAAGTTCAGTTTTTTCTTTTTTTACTCTGTCTTTTACGATAACGGTTATACTTATATAAATTTTCATCATAAAATTTTACAATTTAAGTTTTGGTTTCGACTTGACGCGTTGCCATGATTTGCACCTTTTTAAAACATCGTACAACACGGATTCGATAAAAGACGCTACAGATTTCAATTTAATTATATAAATATATAATATATACATATATATATATATATATATTAAATTCTATTATACCCTTTTATATCTTAGTTTAAGTAAATAAAGAAGAAAAGTTTCGTGTAGTACGGGACGCCTATATATGACTTTTTTACTCGTTTTTAAATATTAATTAAACTGATGGAACAACATAAAATGCCATTATTACTTACGTTTCGTTGCTATTACATACTAAGTGATAATTGTTACTTAGAATTGCCAGCAGATACGGCGATAAAAATTGGCATTTATATTCTATAGGTTGCGCTGAAGCACTTGTGCAAAATGGAAAAAATCGGCTTCGCCTACCCAGTATTATAAAATATTGAAATTTCGCTCTTTTACCAAAACGTTTGCTGAAGCTCCTACATATTATTGATCAGCATTAAGCGGTGATGGCTGAATATAATTCTCTTACTTGTTTTTTTTTTTTTTGGCAAGATATATCTCGTTCTTTCTCTTTCAAAGGTTATAGGTCTTTAAGAAAATTTATCAAATTCTGAATCGATTTAAGCATGTCCGTTCCTCCGTGTGATTGATGTCTGTTGTAAAAGTATTGAAAATGGTCCAAATCGGTTGAAGGAAATTCATACGGTACCACGTAAATTAAGAACATCTCTGTTTTTAAAAGGAATTAAAAATTGAGTTTTTGGGCATTAAGTCTAAACTATAGCGGATGAATGCAAAAAATTTGAACTCATATTCTATGGGCAATGCTGCAGTATGTGTCTAAGGATACCGAAAATTGACCATGTCTATTCAATATTATCGTGTATCAACGTTTTATTTTATTTTAATACCGCAGGCCTATGCAACAAAAGCTGTGAACACCTTTTCTTTCCGTGTTTTCGTCTTTTACTCATAAAGTACACCAGCTAACCGTATGAATTTCCACTTTTATTCTGAAAATAGAAAAACCAATCGCGCTCAGCAAATGCTATGGAATATGAAAAGTTATTTTTTCCTTTTTTTTAGTCGGCCATGAGCGAGTATAACTTTCTTACTTGTCTTTCCTATTGAGCAATAGCTCAATAACGGGAAAGGAAACCGGCGCCAAGATAAAATTCTTTCGATTGTCGTTTTTCCCAGTAGAGTAAATCTGCCAACGAACTTGAAATTTGGTATTGTTTTTTTTTTTTTTTTGAGCCTCAAAGCTTCAAAGCTAAAAGACATTTATGCGGCAGGATTTGTTGTCTACCATTCAATTTTTGTCTATATATTGTGTGTATTTTTCTAGCGTCATTTTTGAACCTGCTTCTTAATGATCTTTCATTGTTTACGTTATAATTCCACCACCACTTATGACTCGGCTAAATTACGTTATATTCAATTGCTTTTTCAAAACATTAATAAATATAAAAAGCAATAATAAAAAAAGAAAACCAATCGTAAACATAACTCACCTGTTGAAGCTAAAACCAATTGAATATATTGAAGGCCTCGGTACCTGCATTTAGTAAAACAGAATGACTTGACATATATTAAAAGTTAAGCAAAAAAAAAACAAAAAAAACTAAAAAAATGAATTATTTTAAAGATCTGCGTGTATTATTTAACAAAAAAAAAAAATGAAATGATTTTTCAAATAACGAACGGTTGACATTTCGTATCATATATGATTTTTCGTTGATGTTGATGTTATGAAAGAGCATACGAATTGTTCACAAATGTTCCGAGAGACAAGCAAAAGAACATAATCTTAGGCATATTTTAAAAGAATGAAATACAAGCACGAGTGTTATAAAAATGTTATAAATGATTTTTAAAAATTGCGGCTTTTTTAAGCCGTTGCTGTTGCTGCTGTCGTTGCTGCTGCTCCTCGCTGCGTGATGTTTAAAGTTAATTTTTCATAATTCTTCAACTTTACCAGCAGCAGTGTATTATTGTTTTTTGTGTACATGTGTGCGCGTGTGTGTTCTTTCTCAAATAACTTATTTTTTGGCCTTTTATGATAGCAGGTTAATTGTTACACGTCTCACTCGCTATATGTGAACACTGTTGATTAATCAGTTCACTGGTTTCGTTGCTGTTTCGTTACGGTGTTTTGTCTGTTGTTGTTTGTTTAATTTTCAAAAACGAAAAGTGAAAAAAAAACTTAAGCTGGTTCGTTAAGCAACACTGTTTTTGTTAGCAACATTTTAAAAATGTTTTGTTCGCCTGTCTCACGCGGTACAGCGCGAATCTTTCTTATATTTTTTTCTTTTGTTACTACTACTATGTCTTTGCGGTTTTCATATTCATAATCCTTTTATGTTGTTGTCGTTGTTTGGTGTAATTAAAGCGGTTTGTTAACGAATGAAAATTGAAGAAAAAACGAAAATGAAAACAGAAAACAAAAAACAAAAAACAAAAAACAAAAAAATTAATAAACAAACGAGAGCTCTTAACTCATCATTTCTGAGTCGGTATTTTTTTTATTGTGTGTAAAAATCTCTTTGCCATTGTTCCTCCGTGTTGTTGTTGTTGTTGCTGCTGCTGTCGTTGTTCTTATTATTGTTGTTGCTGTATGACAACACCATTTATGCATCGCTGGAATATTCATCGAAAAGCAGGTAAATTAATTCTTTTGCTTACAATAATAGGCAGCGTGTTAAGAGAAATAAACAGTTATTTATAAATTTGCAAACACACAAAGCTAAAGCGAAAGCTTTTTCCATTTGCATTTATTATTTACAAAGAAAAGTATTAAATTAACACAAAAAACTTATTAAAAATGAATTTATAATTAAAATTGTTTTCAAAGAATTTCAGCAGAATCACGCCCTTGGTGGCCTTTCTGTCTTCTAAATCCCCATACGGTGGGGAAAAAATAAGATCAAAACTTACTTTACTGAAATTGAAAACTGGAAACAAAATTCACACGGCACGCCATATGAATATCGAACGCTTGTGCGCGCGAGCATATATACGTGTATGCGTGTGTGTGTGTTTGTGTGTGTGTTTCTGCCTAACAAAGACATCATGTAAACAATATACCACATAAATCCGAACATAAATGGCAATTGTTGTTAGCATCCACATTTATTGCTTGCTAACAATGGCCAACAGCAACAGGTTCAAACCATGTTTTCTTACGTGCCTGCCTTGTTCGAAACTTCACACACAGCAACAGGTAATTTTCGTTTGTTTTTTTTCATTTTTATCATATGTTACTTATTGTCTCAGTGTTCCTTTCCGTTTTTTTAAATTCACTACCAACCTTTGTCCAACGTACGATTGTTGGGCGGATCGTATTGTTATTTCGTTTTTTTCTGCTTAAACTATCATTAGAGAATAAAAAGAAGTAAGTCTACCATGTTTATTGTTTCCTTTGTAAAATTCGAAAAAATAGGTAGGGTAGATACTACAAACTTGATTAGGCTTCCTCGTCCATATATTCTGTGCCCTGGGAGATATGGAGTTAGTGTTCAGGAAAATCTCCAGCTACTGAAAATACCATAGGATTTTGATGATCTTACTGCAACTACTTACCAACATTTAATCTAAATTAAACTGAACGTTCAGGAAGTCAAAGTTCATGCGCGTTCTAGTTACTCATGCAAAGTCAAACCGAAGGGTGCAATTACACAGTAATATGGGCGATCTAAAAAGTACTGACCCTTTAAACTTTTAAACTCCGTCTATTTATTTTATGCACTCAGTTTAAATTCGCACAAATGTTGAGACAAAGTTTAATATTTTTGAGGTCTTAGTTTTCACTTGATTATGGATTTTGTTGCAAAAACACGTCATAAACATCTGCAGCCACAAGTATTCTCTCTGCTTGCTTTACCTTCTTAAGTCTCATGGGTAAGGTACGTTTCTGGCCTTTCAAGGCTTATTCGAGAATTCATTGTCTGCTTAGTGAAGTCAAATCGTAAAAGCATGTCGGTAGACGATATCTGACTTTATGCAAATTAGCACTCTAAACAAGCGACCTTCCACGCGACCGAGACTTACGTTGAGTTCGAAACCATGGAACAGAGAAAATCTTCCAAAGCATTCCTTCTCGTTTTAATATGCATCCATTCGGTTCGAGTGCTAGGGCATTTTTTGCTTACTTCTACTTTTTACTTACTTTCCATAACAATGTTACAGAGATAATCATCTACAGCAATGGTCGTTGTTGTGATAAATATCTGTTTGGTTCAAGTACTAAAGTCCCAAAGATATATAAGCATTGAAAACACAAGGGAAGAAGGGAAATTAACTGGCGTTTTACAAAAGTCCTGTGCAGATTTCTGCTCACCTGGTACAATAGAGCACTATAAAGATCGAGTACTCAGCTGAAGTAGAAATTATTAACGTGGGATTTTTCCCCGATATAATTGAAACGTGTCATTATTGAAGAACATTTTAAAAGGAAAGTTGATTCTTCTTCTTTTTCTAAAATTCGGTGAATCAACTACAGATGTTTCAATATGTTGAGTAGAAAGACAGACCTACACATTAATTAAGTTGGTGATTAGCTCGGTTGTACATGTACATATAATTTTTGCGCGTCTTCACGTTCACCCGGTAAGTGTGGTTATTTTCCGGGAGAGAAAAAAGAAAAAGTATGAGATCCTTTTCCTCAAATATTACTACTGATATTAAAATCCTACGAGGCACTCAAAAGCATCAGCTTTCGAGTGTTGCAAACTTCATTTCTAATGCTACGAAAAAACGATTTAAGAGGTTCGTGGCTACTCACCACAGAAATCAAATAAAGACTAAAGCAAAACTTGGTTGGTTTGTTACTTATCCTAGAGATGGGTATCCAAAATTCGGTTTAGTATTCACGCAATTTTTTTTAATTGTCTTGTGTTTTTTTGCTTAATTTTAAAGCGAAAAAATCTTTTGTGCAATTATTTTTTGGTTCCTTTGGTATTTAATACTTTTTACAGAGAAGAAGAAGCAACACAGTTTTTTTTCTTTTATTGTTTTCTTTGGTGTTCAATTTTTAAATAATCTCAAATCGGTTTCTTTCTCTCGAAAGGAATAAACGCAGGCCGAAGAAACAAAACGCATCAAATTACTTTGAAAGTAAATAGAATTCTTGTTTCATTAAAAAAAAAAGAATTTTTTAAAATGAATATTTGAAACTTAATTAATAAATTCCTTGGTAAAGATATGTGTGTGGCCAGGCTTGTTTCTTATTGTGAGTTTTACTTTCTCTGGATTACATATGCTGTAAAATGCCAATTAAGTTTGATTGTAAAAAGTTGATTGATTGCATAAATTTTCAAAAAGAGACGTTGAAAGAGACCACTAAGCGAAAGGTGAGTTGGAGTTAAAAAATTTTAAAAGTCATACTTTCCGCAGAACGTATTACGTTTATTCCTTAACTTCTTTGAACCCGCCGGTTACCTGGCGAACAAAGCAAACAAATATGGTATGTAGTCTAGTTCTATTTAACCTCCATATCCGGCTCTTATAAGAAGAACGAACAAATGATTACCAGAGTGTCATTTTACCGGGTAACACTCACATGATGTTCTCTAAAACCAGAAGGATTTTCCTGAATTTATACACCGCCCTACAGTTATTCATAAAACGACTTCTCAAAATAAGGCGTTATATGGGAAGCACCGTTTCCCATAGCATTCGC
Organism: Glossina morsitans morsitans; assembly: GCA_001077435.1. Taxonomy (NCBI): domain Eukaryota; kingdom Metazoa; phylum Arthropoda; class Insecta; order Diptera; family Glossinidae; genus Glossina; species Glossina morsitans. The sequence goes on along the minus strand of CCAG010008570.1, from coordinate 94,296 downwards.
CCTTGGACAAAACGAGCAAAATATCTCAAAAGTTGCAGCCTGCAAGTTCAACACAAGAAAACAAGGTGGATAAACGAACAGACAAGCTGAGTTCGGTTAAGAGAGTGATTCCGAATCGATCGGTATAACGAAAAATGAGTCTATAACAAGACCATCTGAGTGTAGCACAAGTCCATGCAAACTTAATGTATCCTTGTACCATAAAAATGAAAAAATTTTTTTAATATTTGCATATAAAAACGCAAGTCTTCATGTAAATAAAAAACATTTTTAAAGGTTTTTGAAAACAAATTGATGGCGTGACTGTTCTCAGAAAGCATAGTTTTTTTCTATTTAGAATAAACTTTAAAATTCATTAACGTTTAACGTCAAACAAGTTGCGATAATGATGATAATGAAAAAGGAAGAGTAACAATGAGTGCTTTAGAATTATCTCGCCATTGCACAGCACAGAACGGAATGTCAATAAAAAGTTTATTACATTCCGACCAAATCGATGCCCAAAAGCCAGTTAAATTGCGAGAGAAGTATTTGCAATTTGCAGCTTGCTGTTCAGAAAGGATAGTTTAACCTATATGAGAGACACATTTCCATATACCATCCTTCCATATATAATCCTCTAGAGAATGCTGCAATCCACAGATAAAAAAGACTTTTCATTTTAGAGCCCAAACGAACTCAGCAGAATAACAAATACAACGAAACGTCGACATATGAAAGCATGTAGTGATACACACATCGATAATTATGCGGACGCGATATGTAACAAGAGGACCCTCCTCTTTTAAAATATATTTTCAGGCACGACCTACAGTTATTGCAATCCGATATATTATTCATCTCTTTATCTTTTACTATTCGTAATTAAAAGCCGCAAGACTTTTTAACGTAAATGTTTCCTGACATACTGCAGAATGAATTTTTTCAACGTAATATAACACAATAGAATAAGTATATGATGTAAAAGCAATTTCAAAATTGAAAACAAATTGTATCCGATTGCAAATATTTAGTCTGCTAGCTAAGTATTGCTTGCTGAATTTTATGCGCTGAGTTTATGGCTTTAAATTTTATCTACACACAGAAGTCTTGTTGACGGTGACGTTAGCTGATTAAGATACTTTTATATCCAGTTTGTTGTTTAAATCGTTTATTTTTGGTATAACCTCTCTTATGAAACACTTTAAATTAACGCTAAAACGTACACATCTCTTTTTTATATAACTGTAAATATATCATAAAAATTTTATATGAGATTGTTATTCATGATCATCATCATGATCATCATCATCATCATCATCATCATCATCACCGTCATGCAAAACACAAACATAACATTTCATAATCATTCTGTACACATTCTCAGCTATGCTTTTGTTTCTTCTTTTTTTTTGTCTTCTTTTTGTCGTGATCTTAATCTAATTAAATTCACTTGTTTCAACATCATAAGGAAATTTCTATAGAATTCTGATTTAAATCATTATACGTTAATGTGAAAAAACGTAACAAGTTAAAAACATTTGCCTTCAGGTGTAGTATGTGAACATTTGAGAAAATATATGATGTTTGAAATGACTTAATACATACGTATATATAATATATATAAATACATATATATACATATATATGAAATATTATGAAAAAAAAAAATGAAATAAAATAAAGAAGTCCATAAAAGAAATACAGAGCTGCGTAATAACGTGTACTAAACAACATGATGTACTTTTTCTTCTGTGAATATGTACAAAACAAATTGAAATGTTGTTAAAAAGTCAACGATATAAACGGTGGCTTTGAAATGTCAACTTGCTTTGGCCTCATAAATCCATGAATTACTAAATTGACTTGAAAGTAATGCGTAATATTGTATTGTGCATGTGTGTGTGTGTTTATCTGAATGTTTTTGAACCACGAATGTCATATGCTTTTTGTTTATTTTGGAAGAAGCGTGAATTGAATTATTGAATAAAAGAACAAGTGCGACTCATCTGAACTTTAAATGAACTTAAGAAGAAATATAACCGTTTCCCTAGAATTTTTTTCTTGGTTTTATTTCGTTTTGTATGTGTTTAAAGAAAAATATTTTATTCTGTTACAACTACAGCTAAGTACTGACTTTGCGAACTTGATTTTATTAATAAGATAAAATAATAGCCACATGTTGAAGTGAAAAAGTGTTGTTTCGACGCGAGTTTAACTAATTCAAAAAAATGTAATTATAAGATATATGTGGGGCACTGTCATTGCACTGAAAACAATCTTATACAAACCTATTAACGAATTTGTAAACATAGTACATGCCTTGTTGTTGAAATAAAAAAAAAAAACTCTATTTGCTTTGACGAGATTCTTGGATACCCATCAATTCAATAAATGCAAAGTTTTCTTTCGTTACTTAATTGGCCGGGTTTTTGCCCTGATCGTTATGTTTATTTCGATATATGTTATCTTAAATTTTAAGCCGATATTTATTACGTTATTGAACGTAATACTCACCGCTTTTCAGTTTTTATTTCCTTTTTTCAGCAAGCGGCCACTTTGGGCATATTTGTGGGGGACCAAGGATCAAATTATTTATATCAATTTTTTCGCAAGAAATAATTTTATCCTGAAACTGCAGACACACGTACAGACAGATGGAAAACCTTTTTTCTTTCTTCTATGTGATTAATTATGGCAAGAGGATGTCCCCTTCACGCGTAACAAGGTGTCGGTTAGAAAGAAGTCAACAAAGGGAAAGAGATAGGCAAGGGACGGTAGCTTAGTGGATTTGTGCTTAATCGGTAAGTGGTATGTCTATACCTATGAACACTTACTGTAGCAAAGACAAACCAAAGCACTACTGCACTGGGGTTTGAACCCACGAACGCCGATTTGTGATTCTTACCTATTCGACTACTCTTGCAGAGGACAAGACGACAGACATAAGGAGAAGCTAGAATTCGTTTGAAATCTCATGGCGAACACTATATGGAAGGGGAGTATTAACAGTGCGGCTGCGATTCTACTATACCTTCATCCATCCATAGCGGCATTAAAATAGTTTTTGGCAGCTGTGTCATATCTTTGTTTCCATCTGGCAAGTACAGTTTGCCTTTTTGTCTCTTTTTTAGTTTATGTTTGAATTTTCTCTCGTGTTGTCTTTCTCTTATTGTCTACATTAGGTCAAACGTGCATTTGGTTTCTTTTTGTAGTTCATGCCAATACTTCGTTAAACTGTTGCATTTCGGTGATATTGCGATTGGTTGCTGATCTTGACTTCACCTAAGGATTTTTTGTTTCACTAACTTTACGTTTTTATTTTTAGTACATTTTTTGCACTACTTTCTTACTGAAAAATGTTCTTTCTTCACTCTACACCACTGGTGGACTTAAAAGGAACGCGCCTTTTATAATAACGATCGGGTCAGTACGGATTTAAGTTGGTATGCCTATTCATTCATGTATTTTACATAACCTACTGATCGCCATTTTTGAGACATTATGAGAAAGTTAGATACCTTCACGTGCTTTAACCTAAATAGAGGTCTCATTGAAAATAGAGTAGATCAGTTACTTTTCGCGGCCAGTCCTCTATGTTTGCTTTATTTTGAGAAATTCGTTATAGGAAAAAGTTTGGTGCTTTTAAATTTCACGACAAAAATTATTAAATAATAACATATCAACAAGCTAAACTGATGTGAAAAACTTGGACAAAATGGGCCAATATTTGAGCGCTCTTCCATATCAACTTTGCTATGAAAAATAAGCCTTTAGGTGGCAAAAACAGCAAATGTTTATTATTTTACGATCGGAAACGATCAGTAATAGTAATTTGAAATTAAAATGAACTGCAACAAATTTGCACTGCATAGATCCGGTTTCTGGAATGCACACTTTGTAAGTATTTCATTAAAAGTTAAACCTTTACAAGGCCACATAGCGTAAGCTTAAGAGTTTATCTGACAAGCAATAATTACTTTCGCCAAACTCGGACTAAATAAGTCCATGTCCGGAATCTTCTCCAATATAAGGCGTACCATAAAAACTTTATCGTGCCACGGCAACAAAATATAGTTGTCATCATTTTATCATGGCAATAAATGAAGAATTATATTAAACGAACTGTTGTAGGGTATTGAAAGATCGGCCTTGCCCGACTATAATGCTTTTACTTGGTTTTATTTTAATCTAAAGCATTGACTTTCATTGACTAATGTTAAGTTTTGCTTTGATATCACGAAGGCGCTGTCCATAACACGGTTAGATCTTTACTTCTTTTAGGCATTTACATGTCACTCTACATAAAACTTAATAAAAGTGCGGTAGAAACGAAATTCCTCCAATTACAAGTAAGAAACAAAGTTGTTTTGCATTGCGGGCAGAAAACTGTGCTCACGCAGATCGATTTTTTTGTTCTGTTCTTTTGAATCTAATAGTTTATTAGCACTTGTTGTTATGTGAGGATATCACTTGTTCTCTTTTATCACGTACAAGTGTTTAATGCGAAATAAACTCTTAGAATTGTGATTAAGACTTAATATAAATCTGATGAGGAGGGAAAATTCTTATTCAGGATGAGGATTAACCACTATAAGGAAGTAAAAATTTATTATCACTTTAAGAGCATTTACGTTACTTCACATAATACTTTAATTGGTTGCTATTCATAATTGACGTTTTATTTATTTATTTACTTACGCGACCAGTAGGTGGCAGATATTCACGTTATACAAAGAAACTTAAAGTTGAATATTTTGTTATCTTATAGTGAAAGGATTGTTAACATTTTGATTCGGCTAGCCGAACTAAAAAAGGAAAATACAAGATAATAATTGTTAGTATTTTCACAATAAACGCAAAAGGGATTAAATATTTCATAGTTGAAGCGATAAAACGGTAAGTCAATTGGGATGTGGTGTGTCGACATTCGCTGCTGGGTATTAGTATTGATTTCCTCAAGTAAAGGAAGCGGCGAGGGTTCCTCATTGACCAGCTTAACATAAAGCCAACTTCAAGTTCAAGTCACCGTCAATAGAGAGTTGGGGAGTTACCCAATGACCGACGAGTTAAAAGTTGCATTTATTATCGATGCAAATTGCAACGTTTCGCAGACTTCACTCTTAGAAAGGAGGTTTCAAATTGACACTTGTGTCGATTGACGATTGTGTTTTAGAGAAGCTTATTAACGGTTATATTATAGGAGGCTTTTCAATGTGACTATGGAGTTGTACCATGATCATTCAGTGTGCAAATAGGTGATAAGTGCTTTTAGAGACAAAGGTGGGCACTGCCGATCAAATTGAATAAAATATTTGTATATGTCTGGAGGATGAGAGCTACAAATCTGGTGACGTCATTTCCATTCATTGCCTATGGGCGCATCAATCAAACAATCAGTCATATGATAACAAAAATTCTAAGTTTAAAGCAATTGTTACCATTCTTTACTATAAACAGCACAATACGGAGGGTGTTGCTTTTTATGAAAAGCTTCGAGCGGAAACGTTGAGTCCTGATCTATAATTCACCTACACCTTCATGTGTTTTCTTTTACCTGAATGTAGGAATTTAGCAACAAGTTAAAGTTTTTTCTTGGATTAGTTATTGCCATTCAAAATCCATAAAAATGTCCAAGTAGCTTTTTAGTATTGTATATAAAATATACACTATGTTTAAAAAAGACGAACCGAGTTCAGTGCGATCATTGAACTGAGCACAAACACAAACGCTGATTACAACAAACGTGTAAAGAGTACGTTCTCGCAATATACTAAAGAATGCCATTGCGCTTTTTAAAATGTTTCGGTTTTAAAGTTCCTTATTAAATGTCACAACACAATTTTCCCCATAAATCAACGTTTTGTAAGAAGAGCATCCACCACTCGAGAATCTTCTCAGTTCATTTATATCGATCACATGTGGTCTTTATCTTTTAAAGACTTATTTAGAACTAGAAGCAACAGAAATTCTCAATCCCAATTCACGTGACGCGAATAAAATATATTTTCTGATTTAGAACGAATCTTAAATGTTTGCCATTTTAATTAAGAAAAAGATGTATCATTAAAATTAGACTTGTGTGATCCATTTTAATAAGCAATGTACAACAGCTGCGAATAATGTAAATAATCAGCAAATCTTTAGGCTGTTTAAAAAGATTGTAGTCTTTACACAATCAAAATTTGTTTATACATTATTTAGTTCGCCCTTATTTATGCTTATAATTGAAACAAAGCAATGCCGAAATCGAAGGGATATACATAGACATTTTTCGGACAACCTCTTTAATCTTATTAAACTTAGTCATCCCTTCTACAACGTGCTATTTATTTATTCAAAAGTTTGGGATATAAACTCGACCCAATAAGAATCCGCGCTTCAATTGCAGACTACGCTTAACTGAAATTCATAACCGCCAACCAAAGTCAACAATATAATAAAACAAAATAATAGAACATTAAACATTAAAATCCCCCGTATTGGTATCCACTCTTAAATATAATAATAATCTTTTATCAATCAATCCGTCTTCAGATGTCAGAAAATTGCCACAATTCATTCATACGTAGCAGAATCTACAATCTTAAAATCTATCGTTAAGTATCAAAATTGGACTTTCTATCTACTGGAATTGACACTGTTAGGATTTACCATTACCTCTTAGAAATGACGTTCATTGTTATTTGTTATAATTACCGCTATTAGGTTTCGTCGTTATCTACTAGAAAAATCCGTATTTCAATGCAAGGTTACATATTAGGTCGCCTGTTAGAGTGTGCTCTAGTGCGGCCTAGTGGAATATGCTCTATTAGAATTCACACTCGTCCAGCGAAGAAGGCCCTATTAGAATCCAACGTTCCACATTAACATTAGCCCCTGTTAGGTCCTGCTAAAATCCACTGTTGCCCCTTAAAATTAATCCTATTATGACCCGCGCTCACTTGTTAGAATTAACGCTATCAGAATCAATGGTGGTACCTACCCGCATTGACCCTATTACATTGCTCCGTTACCTACTAAAATTGACTTATTGTAAGTGTATATGTATATTCAGTAAAATAAAATGGCTCTGCAAGACGTGTTACATGCGAAGGAAATAATTTAGCGTACATTCGTTTTCTGCAGACGGCATCTTTATTTCCCTATTTGTCTCGTATGGTTACTTTTACTACTGCTAACTATAAAATATAGCATTAAATGCACATCTACACGTATCTGTACTCTTCACTCTACTAACGCAAATGTTAAAAAACGAAAATTTGATACAATTGCAGGTGTAGCATTTGGACACATTTATACTAGTTGCCTATAACTGGCACGGTTCAGATGCTGTTTAATACCGACCGGCCAAATGTTGATGGCATACCAATTTTGTCATTTCGTTTGCAGCGCTTCGAAATATAGTTCGAAATGATATCGAATAAAACAATTTTTTATTTATCAGTTTTTCTTCCTTTTTCCGATATCTTTTCCTCTAAAGAATAAAAATAAATTAACAGTTTGCTTTAAGATCATTTTCTGGATACACTTATAGATAGAAAAATTTAAGAAATGCTTCAAATATTTTACAGGAATTTTTGGAGCATTAGTTCAAAAACCGCCGAAAAACAGTTATAATGCCCACTATTTATTCGGAATAACTCAAATTACTTATTAAAAGCCTTAAATGAAGGGCATCTAAGATTCTCCCTAAAGTTCATACAATTTTCTTATTTACCTTATTTTCTGTACATTATTTCCTTGTATATGGGTATGAGCAAGCAAAATAAGAAAAGAAAAAAAAAGATAAAAAATTGTGGACGAGTATACATACGTTAGTTTTGTTTTGGGCATTCGCCACGCACCTTAAATAAAAAAAACCAGCAAACGGCACAAGTAACAATAATACAAATGTTATTGTTGTTATTGTTAGCCATCATGTTAGTTGCCAATTGTACAAATGTCGCACATAAACAACACTAACTATAGTAAACAACAAACGGACAACAAATAACAAAAGCATTGCACGAGTATCTAGACGTGTTAGTAGTGTGCAAATACAAAGCTTAAGTTTAGCAATGAGTTAAATGGTTTTTTCCAAGCACTAAAAGTTAAAATTTTATTTCAAAAGTCTCTTTTTTTTATTTATGTATTTCATTTAATACTTTTTTTTTGTGGATACACAGAAAACAATATGCGTGCCATTTTAGTTTGCTTTATTTTATATTAAATTAATTAAATTAAATGCAAATTTTATTCAATGATAATTATGTAACAAGTTGGCAATAAAATAATGCCTTACTTACTTTTTACTCCCTTCATAGCTTCTTCTCCCACATCACAGTTATCGTAAATTGGAAACAATAGCTTCTTTGAAACTTTAAACGCGTTTTTCTGGTAACAAGATATAAAAACAACTAATTGGCTATCTTCATTTTCATTAGACTGCTTTGATATTATAAAACAAGTTCCAAAAGTAAGATTCCCGAGCATTATAGGACTATTACCTTAAATTGAAATTTGGCTGCTCTCGGTCGATTTCCTAGCGATTTAAGAAAGCCTAAAAAGATATTAAATTTTTGGAGGAAATGATTTAAGGCTTGCGCGAGCTTGAATCATATTTTTACAAAGTGTTTTATTAGTTTTACGGAAAAGTCAAGCAAAAAAAAGTCTTGCGAAAGCTTTCAAATCTCCATATTATTCTTAAAACTGTTGGTCGTACCGGTCTTTATGTACCAAAAGACTTGTGTTCATATTTTCTGTTAAAGCCTTTTCTTACACACTATACGCACGGGTGTGTGCAACATCTCTAAAAACTGAGATAGACCTACTTTTTATTATATCGATCGATTTGCAATCATTTTTACAACCACTTTCTGACTCGATCTAAGCTTGCCTGTCCGTCTGTCCATTTTATTTTCTTTCGTTCAACTTACAACTGACGTAGACGCTATTAAAAATAGTTCGGATCAGAAGAGTTCCTATATAATCATTGTTGGGTGGTGCATGGTGTTTAATAATGCGACGTGGCCCACTGTAATGTTTTTATTTGTTTTTTATATAAATTTACAAAACAAGTAACCCCATTTTTACCATATAATGCTATATTGCTCTGTTACAATGAACTATTAACGATGTGTGACATATCCCAACTTTTATGCCTTGAGATAGGTTTACCTATTTTCAAATTGCTTAGTAGCTGGCACTAATCTTTGTCTACGTGCCGATTAAGAAATATACACGTATAGTTTAGTCTTAGTGTTCATATCGTCGATTGACAGGAAAAACTCATTATCTGCATATAACGTAACATTAAAAGATCTATAATTGTTGACAACCTAACGCAAGAAACACGCATAATGTCTATTAAACGAACCTAAATGCCTGTTTACAACTTTCAAACTATATAATTGCATGTATATGCACATATGTATAAATATATACACAAATGCATATATGTAGGTAAAGACATACAATTATGATAAAATCCCGATTGATTGCTGACGGCATTAATGGGTTTTTCCTATCAGGCGACGATGTGTTGACCGTCTGAATAAGTTTTCCGATAGAAGGCATTTTCAATAGCGTTCGTCCTTGGGTGGGCCAAATCCTGTGCATTTCACCAAAACTTCTCAAAAATGATCACCTGTAAGTTGAACACAAGACGACAAAACGGGCAGATGGATAGGCAAACTTAAGTCCATTAATAAAGTGATTCTGAATCGATCGGCATAATAAAAGGTGGATCTATCTCAAGCCCGCCTGCGTGTTGCATGCATCCGCGCAAACGTAATATACCCTAGCACCCACAAAAAGTGTTGGGTATAAAAAAGAAAACAGGTAACATAACAGGTGTATATAAAAGAGGCAATATTTTCATGATTATGAAAATGTTAATGACCCAATCAAAGCCCTCAATACTCACTGTGGCTAATGCATACTTGTGCAAAAATTGCAAATAATTGTTTACTATATGTACGTCCAAAAATTTTATGAAATCTCAAAAGCAATTATGTGACAACTTCAATTTTGAAAGAAGAATTAATTGAGAGATCCACCGATGGACCGACAAGATCTTGTAAATTGATGAAGAATTTAATCTAATACTAATTAATATACAAATTCCATATGGTGTTCAGTTTATATTGGACCCGAACTTATTGTTATAAAATAAAAAATTAGTAAACGAAAACAAATGCTTAAAATTCATAAATTTTAACTCATAATGAAAGAATTAAATTGTTCTTTGTCAACTTTCAAGCGTAAGTAATCTATTTCTTTACATTCAACGCGACATTAACGTAATGCTCATCGGATAACACCATGACTAAAATTAATGTTTTGTTTCTTTCGAGTCTAATCAAAAAAAATATCTTCTCTGCTTGGTATTTTTGGCCTCAGCCCTTATTTACAAAAATTTAAACATTCATAACCTTTCAATGAGGTGTACAACTGAAATTAATTTTTATTTTCTACTTTTATATTAAATAACAAAGAAGGGAAATGAAAGCGAAAACAGAAGAAACGAAAAGCATGTGCTTGGCACACGTTGAGTTGAAATAGCCAGGCATCACAAAAATCCATATCATAAGATTCATAAAAGACATGTTTAATATAGTTATAATGAAGAGATTGAAAAGTCAGGTTAGCGGCATCACAAATTGATTCGTTTGTAAAGACAAGGTGGTTACTTAAGTTGGAAAAATTGCTGAGGCAGCTTTTCACAATGTATAATATTTCTTTAACATTAAATTTCAGTGAACAACTAATGCAATTACTAGGAGTAAAAAGTAAACTAACAACATTTCAAAGTAGATAAGTCACCGAAAGTTTTAAGAAATAAAATAATAGAATCTAGTGTGCTCCGGCGCAAGTTCTTGTAAAGCAGATGTTTCATTGACAATTCCAGGCTGTTTTGGCTTCTTCCTCTGAAACTCTGATAAAGGAGGAAAGTCTGGGGATGTCAACAAATCGCCTTCAAATTAACATTCTGTATATTATGCATTTTGTCATCATATATTATACATACCAATATATTTTGCTTTTCTTATTTTTAACTTTCAAAGTGAAGAAAATAACCTTAAACAGAAAATATTAAATTAGTCAAATGGTTTGTGTCTAATCAGCTTATTCAAAGTATAAAATTGAAAGCAATTGCTCTTTCATCTCTCCGGATGGTTACATTGACATTATTGCGTTTCGTTTTATTAATTCTCAGTGCAACTTACATGTTAGTCATCAAAAGTCGACCCAAACTGATCCCTGCAGGGACAAATTACATACTGTACCGGTTTTTGTTTAACAAGATTAACTAAACTGAGATTTTGAAACAGATACTTTTAAATTCGCAGCAATCACAATCGAAGATGAAATGAGTTGAAAAATTTCTAACCTTAGAATTATAATATTCGTAAGTTAAAATGATTTCTGGGGTAGATAGTCGCTGTAGACTGTTTATTAGCGATTTGCCCAAGCCTTAAAGTAATCAATCACGTAAAAATATTGATTATGATGAGGCTGAAAAATCAATGCATCCTTTTAATGCAAGTTTTTGGTTTACCAAAAAAAATATGAAAAAATAAAAGAAAATTAATAAATAAAAAAACGAAAAATTATTAAAAAAATAATAAAATAAAAGTTGCTCCCTGGAGCTATGAACCCAACATCACCGCCTAACCACGGCATTCCCTCTGTCGGTTACACTACAAGCCTAAAATGCTTTATATGCTTAAATGCGTGATGTGTAATTCCTATGCATAAAAGTTTTAACTTTTATTTTAAATTGAAACTGTTCACACCGACGTGATCGTCGTGTAGCCTAGTGGTTAAGACACCTGGTCGCCATTCTGAATAACGGGTTCGATTGCTACTATCGACAGACCACAAATTGTATTTCACTTTGCTTGTACTTATGAATAGGGATTATTGTAAAATATTACCCTTCTATAAATACAATATATATATATTTTTTGAAGATGATTTTACATGTTATTATTAATACAAATTATATATATAAAATTTATTTATGTATACATATTAATAAATATAAATTTATATATATATATATATAAATGTATTTAAAGCCTTAAAATGTCGTTTCTTTATTTTAATATCTATATAAATTAATTTAATTTTTTCCCATTACCCTTAGTTTCAGGACTGCCTACCACATAACGCCGTGAAAATATAAAATTTTCAAAATCTCTTCACACAAATCGCTGACTGAAAGCATTTTAGGGCAGAAATTTCGGTCGAATATGTCAATTTTTTAAACTCTGCCCCACGTAAGGATTCCTACGAAAGGTAATCTTTTATAGGAGAAAACGATTCAATTTTTAGTATTTTACGAGAGAAATTGGTACAAGGGAGTGGTTTGACATATAAATTAACTGCATCAAGTTTGGACCAGACCGAGTTATTTGTTGATATAAAGGCTCTCGTGAACAAAGTAGCTCTCACGTTGAAACCAGATATAGCTTTTGCTCATTTAAAACGAAAGTGAGTGGATTATGGTTTGTTCTAGGCAAAGTAAAGTGTATTTGCAGTGAAAATATATTTTAGACAAAATTCGAAAAGAATCGCTATAATGGCATTCAACTTGCGCAGTTCCATAACACGTTGTACCTTTGTCTAACAGCAAGTTGAAGTAATAAATTAATTTTACATGTCCTTTTTCTTTCATATGCAAAATATTTGTGTTAATTTAAGTGAGTAAATAAACGTGAGTATGGAAAGAAAATAATAAAAGTCGTTTCACTGAAATCTATATTCATATTACACTTACTCCGTGTTGAACGAGTACACTCGCCATCGCTGAATTTTTGCGGCGTAATTTAAATGCGCATTTCCCAAAAGAGTCGTAGCAGTTAGCTAGTTAAGTGAAAGGAATATGAATGATACATTTTAAGACAGTGACATTAATATGTGAAAGATTTGCTTTGTAAAATTTTTAACTTTTCATATTTCACGAAATCTCATTAATTTATTAAGTGCTATGGAATTCACAACTATATGATATAACAAATAAAACCGCAAAATTTGGTGCTGTTCGCTTCCAAATTCCATTTTTTATTTATTTTTAATTTTCATTAGATGGATTAATAAGTACTGATAAGTACTGATAACTTATAAGACTTTAACGTGTTCCGATTTTCAAGGTGCAGGAGCCGCTGTAGGGATATTACGTCGTAGGCGGTTTTAAAGTTGAGATAGAAAGTTTGAAATTCCTATAGACAAACTTGCCCTGTAACGGGTGGACTTAATCAAAATGAATCACATTACGTTTCACAATTTTTTTTCAACAAAATAACGAAGGGTGGGTTTTTTCAAAAGGAAAAATCGTAGAGATAATCAACAAGAAATGTTGAAATATGGTTACAACAATTTTCGATCATTTCCAAAACAAACGTATGATATTTTCTCCGCCTTCTTCTTCTATTCCGCAAATCAACAACCGAAAATTCGCTGGCATGAACAATATGGTATTTTGCAAATAGCCGAGAAAGATCAGACGATAATCTGTGAATAGTTATAACAGAAAAGCAAAAACAGATTGATACGGTAAATGTAATAATAAATAAAAATATATAAAAAAGTAAATTAATACTATTCTTGAGATATTACAGAAGCAAACTTCGTGATGACAATCATTAATAATAATGCGGAAAGAAAAGTTCTCTTCTTGCAGACAAATGCAATAAAATTAAAGAAAAGTGTAAACTAATTGCCTTCGCGTCTGCGTATCTAATGTGTGCACCATCACCACGTATGTGTTCCATGTTACACACCTGGATAAGTTATTACGTCGCGTGCGCCGATGTTCGCTCATATACGTAACGGGGCGCTCAACTTTGAAAATCATTTCATTAAAAATTCGTCTGGCCTTACTATAAACAAACAACTTGTTCTGTGCGGCATAAAAATTTGCATAGAGATGTTCACAAAGAAAGATTGAGTAAAATAAAAGATCAAATATTGTATAAAGCTCGTCGATCAATCACTGTTGAGATCGTTAAAACACAATAATCTTAAATAAAAACATAGGGAAATTAATTTACATTTGAAGTCATTCCCTCAACATACAAAGCTGTAATTTCTTTTATTATTTCTTGAAAAAGAAAAAAATATATATGTATTTTTTAAACAATTTTTCAGAATGACATTTAAAAAGATGCAACTGTCATTGACTTTTTTTTTATGTACATCAGAATATTTGATTTGAGATTCAATAGTATTCTGTTTTTGGACGCTAACCCAACCTTACTAATTAACATAAGTCACTTCTTGCTAACACATTTTCAATAGAATGCTTTTAAATTTAAGGTAAAAAATGATGTAATCACATATGGTGCTCGTTATCGTCGATCTATAGTAGGCTTTAAAAGTGAGGAGGTGAGAGAGAGTTCGAGAATGCAGTAAATATATATAGAAAAATATTTTACAAAATGGAACATTTTTGTATTTTCCTAATGAATGGACAAAGGTTGCTTTAGTTGCAACAAAAGAAAAAAAGAAGCACATATGTCAATTCACCAGGAAAGAAATTTTTAATACATTGCATGATAGCTTCCACTTATATGCATTTATCTTAATAATGCATAACAATGATTTCTTTTCCAACTGAATGTCATCAACCTAACCCTAAGAAGAATGTACATAGAAATGTACAAAATAGTTAAAGATCAATGATCTAGTTTCATTGAACAACACCTAGAACTGACTAGTTGAACGCGATACGAATTCATCCATATGTATAAGCTAGCTAGCTCGTGTTCATGTGCATACAATCAATCACTTTTATGCAAAATACTTGCATAATATCAATATGTTCTTTACTACTGACTTGAGTTATTTTTTTGTTTTCTGTATTTTAAAGACTTCCGAAACAAAGAAGAGGTTGTTTCTGTTGCTTTTTTTTAACAGAAGAGAAAGATAAAATATTTATTACAAATTCAAATAAAAAATTAGACAAACAATTTGAAATTGTGAGATAATAATAACATTGTGTCTGTTGCAGTTGTCCGTTCGTATGTAAGAATTGTCAAATACCTTAAAAATTTCATTAAATATAAAGCGAAACTCTTACCGCAATATGTAAGCTAAGCACACATACATCTCGTTAACGGATCTCAACATTTAATATGTACATATGCATTGAAAATGTTTAACGGTACATTCAGAAAGCAAGATTAACAAACCCCTTCAGCGTAACACACAGCGTTGCGTAAAACATTGCATGGACTTCGATATATTGTTATACGGGTTTTTTTTTTATATAAATAAACTCTTGTCTTTTTTAGGCAAGAAAGTTGTTCTTTTCAGTTTTCTTAATCTAAACTGTACTTATTTGAGTATTGTAACGTATAAGCCGCCTATAACTTTCCCAAAAGTATATAAGGCTAAACCTTCGCTAACAATCGGACTTAATAAGTGGAATGAAACATTGCTCCAAAAAACCGAGAAAATACTCAAAAATTCTTAAATGAAATTCACACCCATGCTTCGTTGTTTGATGTAAAAAATCTTTACAATTTCCTCTCAAACCTTAAATAAATAACTATTACTTTTATTTTCTATACTTTTTTACTTCTCCCATATTAATTAAATGCGGTTGAAAAGGCTTTTAGGTAATTTCAATTAATACCTGCCATAGCCTTAAAGGCGTTCCCTAAAATTCATGTAATTTATCACAAAAACAATGGAAACACTTTGTAAATCATGAAGTAAAACAAAACGAAAGAAAAACGTCTTTACTACAACATTTCTATTTCTTTATAGCCAACATTAAATATTGTAAAACAACAAGTAAAAACATTTAAGGATTTTTCGAAATTACGTAATAATACCAAAAGAAAAGAAAAAGAAAAATATTTAAAGAAGAAACAAACGATGTTCATAGAACACATACGTGAAGAAAAAGTTGAGAGACTGAGCAAAACACTGGCTTCCGCAAAAGACTTAGAAACTCATAAAAGCTAATGATGGTTATGATTGTTTTGAACACACATATAAGCATTAAACATTAAACGTAAAGCCTAATAGAGACCATACCTGTATATAAAGGCAAAAGCAGCCATTGCACTATAATTATTTGAAAACAGACACCGCATTGGCATTGGCAAGCTATACACACTTACTCGTATACGGCATTGTGCATGGCAAGTTGGTGTGAAATAACAGAAGCTTTGCAAAACTAAAATACATCAGCAATTGAAAAATGCAGCAAAAAGAACGACGGCCAATAATAGTACTGTGGCAGTAAAGTCATAAATTTTCATTTTGCGAAATGTTCTTTACGCAGAACATTTATGATTTCTTTCATACTCACATGTATGCATACACATGTACATACACGTGTACGTGAATATGAACATGAACATGAGTATGAATATGATGCAACGTTACCTTTACGAATATGCACTAACTCATCAACATACCTAGACGTGTGCGATCATAAATGGCCTGCATATTTACAAGTTCAACGCATATGCAGTCAAAGATAGTTTAGTATAAATTAAAGAGACAAAAGGATTTTTATAACTGAGACTGATGTCTCATAAAAGTCGGTCATTAGCTGCTAATAGTTACTGCAATAAATGAATACAAGAGCATAGAAAAAGTTTGGTATTACAGGTGAGTAATGACTGCAGGGGTCATTTGTGTCATAGAGGCGACCACTGAACTTAATAGGTGGTGGCATTTAAACAGACTTGTGTCTTGTTTTTTTTTCTTTCTTTCTTCTGTTTTCTTTGTAATCTTGGGAAAAAAAAAATAGTAAAAAAGAGAAACCAACGATGCAAATGATGTACAATCGTATTATTTTTTATATTTGTTTGTAAAGTTTTAGTTTTACTTTAGTTTTTTTCTTTCGCCAAGTTTAGATCTCTCTAAAATTTTGTGGGTTATTTCTTTTTAAAACCATAAATGTAAAATTGGATGCTAGCCGGAGATGTGGCATTTGTGTAACAACACAACATATCATCAAAAATAATACGATCACAAGCGCTTATTCTGCTTGTTCGTTTGATCTTTCGTTATGTGTGTCTTACCCTCCGTTTTTCAGTTGCATTAACGAAGCCGCTTATTTTGTTTTATATGACTATAGCTTTTCTTTTTTTGTTTTTTTCTTTATGAAGCTAGAATATGTCCAACTACCTGTTCACTCTATCCAAAATAACTTCTCAAGTGAAGTAAAAGCTTCGAAGTTAGTTCATACTTAGTCAATAGTTGGGTATTAAAATTTGTTTGGCGTTTCAAAAGTATTTCAAGAAAAGCTTTCAAACCGATTGCAGCAGTAGAATAGATCTGCAGCTCTCGTTAATCCTGATAGTGAGATATATCTCACCCTTTCTGCTGGATCAAGCTGGATAAACGATAAGCGTATAGTAGAGAATCCGAGAACTACTACTTAGACTTTTTCAAAAACAAAAGAACACAAACAAATTTCTTACCATTTGTCTGAGTTTTAAATACGTAAAAACTCTTCTCGAATCTTACTTCTTCTCCATGAGGCAATATATTTTCTATATTCTTTATATTATTTCTCATAATGTCAATCTAGTATGTGTGCATCATTTCTTTTGCCAATACTTATCTCATTTGCTATTGCCAGCGTAACTTGTGCATTTATAAATTTACGTGTGTGTATTTATTTAGACGCAATTTAATGGCGCAATGTTAAGGCCATTCGCGATCGGTTAACCAAGACAATAAGAAATAAACTCAAACATATATGTATCAGTAAAACGTATTAAACGGTAAACTAAACACAATGAATCGCGTATTTAAACCATACCAATATGTCGTTGGTTTAGACAGTAGACACTAGCGCAAAAAGAGCTTCAAATACTATACATAAGAAGGAGAGAGAGATAAACAAGTAAAAAAATGAACACGAGTATCAACGTGTATACAATTTTCTTTACCTTGTGTGCTAAAAATGCAACAACAAGAAAACGAAGAAAAAAAATGAAACGAAATGTTTGATGGTGGCTTTGGGAATGCAACATGAGTATGATTTATTAGTTTGATGCTTGGTTTAATGTCGGCTTTCAAAGTCTCCAATGAATGTGCTCCAATGGAATTTCACGACAATAATGATGATGATGATCTTTGAAAATTTAGCCAAGAATGACTTCAATGAAACGAACGTGCTCCAATGTTAAAAATTGAGATCATCATAAAACTTATGCACTTTACTTAGACACATCATGGTGATATAGAGCAGGTACGGCCAATAGGTCGATTGCGAAACTAGTTTTGGTCGAACATTAACCGCAATTGAAACTTAGCATTTAAACCGTATTTATTTTTTCCTTTTTTTTAGCTGTTTTTAATGTTACCATAATAAAAATTAATGTTTGATTTCATATTCTATGCTTAAATCATCACTCCTCCTTCTATAGACACAAAGCTTACTTGTTTACTAATGACAGAATTAAAAAAAATATGTTTGGATTGAATTAATTTATGCCCACCATTAGCTTATAAAAAGAGAGAAAAATATCTTGAAAACATTCAATTTTTAGTCGTTTACACATGTTTTTTTGCTACAATTAATATATGATATTAGTATAGAATAATAATGTGGTTACGATGTAAATGTAAGAGCACCCTAAAATGTGACGGCACTTCCCAGCGCAAATTTGTGTATAACTCTTCCATCTCTTATTTGTGTAAAGCGCACGTGTTCACACTCCGTTTGCCACGAGACACCATGAAGTCACCGCTTCAGTGCAGTGTATCAACGTCAATGTATGAGTCTCCATTCCGGTACTCGAAAACTAATCATCTTTGGGGCGTTTTCACATTCCTTGTGCTCACGGTTACCGAAGAGTTAAGCTTCCACGACGTTGTACCCATGTAACACACGTAGACATCCGTGAAGGCACAAACACTTAGAGGTCAGGTATACTCTAGCCGGACTGCGATCACGGTCAGTCTCCCTCTTCTTTAATTCTTTTGGACCATAAGTGATGGACATGTGGAGGACGTTGAGAATTGGCCGAAAGTTTTGCAATTAGTATGTAAGAACAAAAATCGTCGCTCTTTTTAGTTCCACATGTAACTTTAAGTTTAGTTTAAGCTATTGAGCGTATCTGAGCGTTAGCGCAAGTTTATCAGTAAAGAAGACCAATTCGTACACCCGGCAGATCGCAGGAGGTAACTCAGGATGAATTAGTACTCAATAGATCAGCATTGCCAGAAGTGTCAGCAAAAGTAGTCTATACTTACTTCCTTCTTCTGTTCGTGGCTACCAGAGCGAGAAGATCATTCTGCTATGTTCTGTTTCAAGCTGTATAAGTGGTAAGCGATATCAAGAAGTGTCACTAAAAAAAGACTAAAAAGATTAAAGCAAGCGTCTTCTAAGGTTAAGTCCGAGAAGAATATGATACCGGATAAAAAATAAGTCTACAGTTATCAAAGGGTTCAACAGATTTACAATTGAAGAGTTAATGATATGAATGAATTGGAGTCTTAAACAGACGAAACCCGAACAGTAAGGATAGCCAATTATAAAACTGATTTCAGTGGAGTCGTAGAAGTGGCAAATTGTCTTGGGAGGTACTACCACGATCGCCAGAGAGCGAACCATCGAGAATATTTTTGTTTTTTACTATTTTTAATACCGTCTTAGGAATAAACTGTTTCTGTGTTATTAAAAGAAATATATCCGTAGCAGGTCCGGTTTAATCGTACTAGCAGGGCACTTTTTTATTTGATCCGAAGAAAGCAGACTCAAGTTAGTGTCGTCTGGATATTTGCCTAGAAAGTTTGGGTAAGAAAAAAAATAATTTTTACATATTTCCCTAAATAAACACAATTATGACAACTCGGTCTATATTTTCATGTTTGTAGAATTGTGGCATAATTCTCCTTAGCGTATCCTGAGGGGGAATAACTTATCCTAAAATACAACTCTGTCAATAACTTGTCAACAAATTCTCCACATGTACTTGTTGATACCCTTATCATCCAGAGAGAATAAGTTTCCTAGATATTAAACCGAATGTTTAACTTTGTACATCTTATTATAGGGAAACAATATTGACAATGAATAAAGTTCTCAAAACAACATGTGGTCCTAAGAACGTTGTAAGCGCGATTTAAAAAAAAATGCTGTGATGTGGCGAATTTTCTATTCAAATTTAATTTCGACTTTGACTTATACATCCAAAGTCCATAGTTTGGTTAATCATAATAGTTTCAAAAAAATTAAGTCTTTTGTATGAAATCATAAACTGATTGCTCTTCGTACGGAGTAAAAAAGAGAAAAAAACCAACAAGTTCACCTGATTAGAGTAAAAAATGTAAAGAAATAAAGTTCAATTTAGGTAAAGAAGACATAAAAATTGTAAAATGGCGTAAAATTTATTTCACGTCTAGAGATTCTGTAGGAAGAATTTGCTCTAACTGAACAGCATTTAATTGCTTTGTGTAAAATTTTTTGCTAGAAAATACTTCCTTTTTTTTGCATTTTTACACACAGAGATCACAAAATTTTATTACGACAGTTTAGACATCATAAAAAGATAGACAGAAAACAACTGAACTCTAACTCTCTTCTTTTTTTTTCTTCGTTTCTTAACCTTTCAAATGAATAGCAAATATTTTATGCAGTCATATGACAAGATCGTTAATTTGATGCTGTCTTGTTAAATTTCTTGATCATCATCATCATCGTCATCATCGTCGTTACGAACATATATGTAGAAATGTTCTCTCCATAATACAAAATATACATATTATTATGTTCTTATTCTCTGTCTTCTATCGTCATGATCGCTTACCTGCGGACGATTTCCTTAAGGCTCTTTTACTTTATTTTACCATTTTAGCAACCGACGACCACCTCCACTTAATATATAAAACTCCACTCTACTCCAACTCTACTCAACTCATCTTAACTCAATAATCCATTTGATATGTACTTGCAGATTTTATATACCATTGCCACGATTTATGTTACAATAGTGCCATTTAAAGTTAATGGGAATACTTTCATTTCACATTTTGCATAGAGACCAGGAGAAAAGAATAGCGAGACAGACAGACCACAATACGAATACAGCGAAGAGTTTATTTCTCTTTCTACGATATGGACATGCACTTGTCAAATGTTTGTAAGAAGTATACAACATTTAATTTATTATCGATCATATGCGGTTATTATTTAAGAATTCATGTATGCATTTGGGCATCTTTTCTATGTACTTCACGTATGTAGTCGGTCATTTTTAAGTACAGGTGAATTTTATAGTTTAGTCTGTAGAAAATTATGTCGGATAGGAGAAGATAGCAAAGATTCTGTGGTAGGTAACGTTGTTAAACATTGGATTTTTTTTATTATTTGTTGTATTATATTAAAATTTATATTTACTGATATTCTGTCTTATTTTTATGGTGGTATATAAATTATTCTTAAGTCATTTACAAATACATATTTTTACGCATCGGTAGAAAACTTTATTGTATGCTTTGGATACTCAACACTTAACCTTCAGTTTTTTAATATCTGGATTCTGTTGAATATTTATTCTTGGAAATGGCTTAAGTTCATTTATTTTAGAAAATCAAAATATTTTAATTTAAATTTTTTAAAGTTTTTGTCACGGGTTGTTTTACAGAAGAAAAGTGTTACATCAACTGAGTTAAAGTTGTATCCAATTGCCGGGATCTACGCCTAACCACCTAAGTTCATGTTCCCGAGTTTTATGTAGAAGTCACATTGGCTGTCTTGAGCTCTTTTTAGCACAGCCCCAAAGTTTTCATCTCAATGTCATGTGATACACATGTGGTTCATCTACCAATTCAATAATTAACTAGTTTTGAGTTTTTGCTTTTTTGGCAACCTTACGATTACAAAGGAATAGGGAAGAGAGAGGAAGGGAATGATCGCAGGGTAGCTGAAAACTGTCTTGATATACCTCGCGTATGAGCGAAATGTTTCCACGTCATGAATTCGCCGAAATTACATTTCATGAGTCTTGAATCTTTGATGAATGCTGAAAATTTTTCACAAAATCGCACCAAAAATTAATTGATTTTGGTGATTTTAACACTTTCTGACTTTGGGGGTGATCGTATCAATTAAGTACATTTCGTGGTTTTATTACCGTCACCTAGTATATTTGTGGAATCCAAATGCAATCGCTTTTTTGCAAACGGTAAAAAATTCTTTTGAGTGTTCTTAGGTATGTGTATCTGGTACTACCTACATATTCAATTACTGATATTTGCATCGTACAATGCGATGGAAATAATACAAAAGTGTATCGAATACTAATTTGGATTACATAAGAAATACGCGTGCGTAGTGATCCTAGTTTTACTTTTTGAATCTTCCATTCGCTACATCGTAAGCACTAAACAAAGGTGACATCGATCTTGCCAATAGTTTTCTCTTCACTTTTCAAGTGAAGATTTACCATCTCATAAACACTTTGCCATCAGCGACATATCCTTGCAGGTGATAAAGTCTTTTAAATATCCAGATAAAATGTTTGCACGCAAACAAACTTAACACATGAAAATCTCTTTCTTGAAAAAATGAAAAATTGTTCGAATTATGCAAACAGTTATTAAACGATTTTGGAAATATTGATAAAATTTTGCAATCTTTGGCTTGGGTTCCCTTTATTACCTGTAATGTAGAGCCGCGTTCCATTGTGCTGTTGTTCATTACAGATTCTTTCAATGTTTGCTCCACGTTTAAGATTTTCAGACCATCCTTATAGCTAGTGTTTAGGAGCACAATGTTTCCATTTTCTTTACTCGAATGGAAAAAAAAAGTACTTTTAAATTAAAAATGCCTTCACTTGTGAATGTAACGGTTAAAATGGAGTAGCAAATAAAAATTGAAAATATGACTCAATTGAATGTTAACTACATGTCTATGAATTTTATAGCCCTAATCGATACTGTAGTTGTGGTTGTGCCACACCGTTTTGTGTCTCCAAATAAATATTAAAAATTGTTAGGGTTTTCGAAACTGAAAATTTGTCAACCAAATAATTACGGTTACAGGCGTAAAGTTCGAAATTCTGTAGATATGCATACTCATACGAAATGATACTAAAAAGCAAAACAATTTTAGAACTGTTATAGTCAACTAAAACCGCCCGTTAAGCATCCCACATTATGCGTGGTACAACTCTGAAGTTATATTCCTGATAATAATTCAGTTTTCTTTTCAAAGACCTTAAAGAATACTGTACATATTTTGGTCCTAAAGCACTAACAGTCAAGGTTTATTGCCATGCTAAGGTTTACTTTTCATGGGACTATATATATCTGGCTATATATATATATGGGGCTATATAGATCTACGTAGTCTAAATTCGGCAGTGATAATTTTTACATCAAACTATTGTTATGGAAATATTTTCACGCCCATTGGCTTGTAAAAGCTCATATTTTGTAGGAAGTGCTATGTATGTTTTTGCTTTTCATATCACCCATCACTCAGGGGATGCCTCCTGTACGAGTATAAAGGTGGTAATGATTAAGCAGAAGCAAACAGAAAGGGATAGGGTACGGTCAAGGACCATATCTACGACTGTAGCGATAGAGTACTTTATTTTTTAAAAGTGAACAGAAATTCAATTACTTCTGCGCACATAACTAAAATTCAATGAATTATATTTTTTATAAACTTCAGACTAAAGAAAAATTATATAACAAAATTTATTATGAGTACTGTAAAGATCAATGTTTACAAAGTGGGACCAATGCAGGGTACCTACAATATCAAACAGCGTTTACTAAGCCTACGGCCGCCTGCCAATCGTAGTTAAAGTACGATCTATCGCAATAGAAATTGACCTCGGATGTTCCGGCTTGATAGCTGCATTTAACTGCTTCGCTGTGCAATAATTCAACTTTATTGAGTTCACTGTTAGAATTGCAGGAAGACAGTATTTGTTATTCCTTAATTTCAATTACTTCGAATGTTAATTCGGCAAGAACACCTAAGGTCTCGACACTCCGCTCTCACTTCTCTTTTCTTCTTGCTTAGGCGCTTCTTATTTATAGGGCCACGCGGTGAGAGGAACAACAAATTTTTGGCATTAATTTAGTACGCAGACACACTATTGCTCAGCCACTTTTGCTTGTAGAAATTTTAAAAATTGCGACGTTTTGTCATTTATTTTTTTTGTCGTTACTTCTTATATGCTTTGTACTAGTTTTTAGTAATAATTTACTTCTAGATTTTACTTCTAAAAGTTAATTGAAGTCGGCTGTTGACTTATTTTAATTGAGTTTCACGCGTAAATAAATAAACGAATATATAACAAATAAAATCTACAAATTATCAGCAAAGGCCTTACACGAAGCTATATTAAAGAAATCATTCATAAACACAATGAAGAGCAAAGGGCATTACTTGCCAAAGTATGATTTCTGTGATTTACATTTGACTGAAGAAGGTTTCGTTAGTTACCTTTACCTTTAAGTAAATGCTCTTTAAGTGCAAATAAACATTTGCCAATTGTTCAAGGTACGCCAACAATTGTTCGCTGAAAAACAGACTGAAAATTGTAAACTAATTGCATTCACTTAAATCAATTAAAACGTTGCATTACGTTACATAAATATACTACATTTTTGCAACTATTTCATAAGCAAATTCATTCTAATTAAAATTTCAAATGTTAATCATATATTCGTAAACGAAGAAACACAATGTATATCGTACAGAATATATATAATACACGTGTACCTGCTTAAACATATATTATATAAATGTTTATAGCGTTGAGAAACCCTACTCGTATATTCAATACGCAATAGCGTTCAAAAATGTCTGCATTCTTGTAACTCGAGTTACTTTTTAATGATTTTTAAAAAGATTTAAAATTTCAAACTTCAAATTCAATATACCTACAAATATATGCACAAATACAATGGCATTGCTTAACCAATTTATATACGTAATAATAAAATGCTACTAGAATTTTCTGAAAGCTAAAATTCCTGGAAAAAAAACAAATTAATTCAAATTAAAAGACCTGAACTAATTATCAGAACTACAAAATGTTACTTCGACTTGCAGTTACACTTTTTAACCGCTTGGTAAGTGCTAGTATCAGTACAAAACTTGAAAACTCTTTATTAACTGATCGTCTAGTAAAACCACAGAATACAAATGTGTTTGCACGCAATTACATGCGGGGACTTGGCATTTCATCGTTAACTCTAAGAACTGAGAGCAAAGTAATGCAATGTTTAAAGGAAAGCTTGAAGGCGCCACCATCAGAGAGTACTTTTTCAATGGGCGAAGCTGCAGGTGCTCGGCAAGCCGATATTGGCTTAGGCGCTTTGTGTTATTGCGATTTGCATCTTACCCGTCAAGTTAGGATGCAAGACAATGCATTACTACGATATCAAGTTTTTACGGATCGCTTACACAACATTTGCGGCTACTTCGGTGCCTCCTGTGTTGCAGTTTGCCGTACCCCAGGTCTTTTGAAATTCACCTCTAAAATAGATCACACTCGTCTGTGCAGCACAAATGCCACCAAAACCCCAAACTCCAATTTGCAATTATTGGCCAAAGAAGAAAAGAAGAAACGTTATTTCACAAATCCGTTTCCTGATTATGTAGATCCCCGGAGTACACCTTATGAATTCGATGAAAAACATGTCAAACATCTTATTGCGGTATATGTAGATGGAGTTCTGGAAAAGTGTAGTCCTGGTTACGATGATGAAGAAATGCGCGGTGATTTATATATAGGCAATGCCGGCATTGCTTACATGTTTTGGAAAATGTCCCGATCGCCACAGACACAAGCCTTATATCCGGCTTTAAAGCAC
Organism: Glossina morsitans morsitans; assembly: GCA_001077435.1. Classification (NCBI taxonomy): domain Eukaryota; kingdom Metazoa; phylum Arthropoda; class Insecta; order Diptera; family Glossinidae; genus Glossina; species Glossina morsitans. Next base: position 68,517 of record CCAG010008570.1, on the reverse strand, counting down.
GCTCATGATTTCATATGCAATGCCAAAGCGAATACGCACCGTTATAAGAAACCTTCTGCCGAGCCTTTCTCGTTTTTGTATGGCAATGCAGGCATTTATGCCGTGTCGGCAGCTGTATCTCACGACCTAAAATTAATGCAAGAGCTAAGTGACGATTTGGTGAACTTCAAAGCGGGTATTACATCTAGCAAGGCGCTTTCGCGAACCCAATATGGCTGGGACGAAATGTTGTTAGGTCGCGCTGGCTATTTGGCCGGCTGTTATTGGTTGAATGATATAATGCCACGAAAGGAAGTTACCGATGATGATTTAATTTCCATTTGTCAACTGATTATAGCTAATGGTCGTGAATATGCCGAACAATTTAAAGCGCCCTTGCCTCTAATGTATCAATGGCGTGGAAGAGAATATTTGGGAGCGGCTCATGGTCTTTGTGCTATCTTACATATGCTTTTAGAGAGCCCTTGGTTTAGAACAGATCCTATATCCGCTCCAAGTGCTGACCTGAGGGATATTAAGAAGTCTATTGATTACTTTTTGGCTTTGCAAGATGACGAAGGCAACTTCCCAGTTGCATTAGAGAACTTGGGACGTGATCGTGATACGCGTTTGGTACATTGGTGTCATGGTGCACCGGGAGCCGTTTATTTGCTGGCCAAAGCTTATCTCATTTTCAAGGAGGACAAGTACATGCAAGCCTTACGGCGCTCATCTGATTTGGTATGGAATAAGGGTTTCTTAAGGAAAGGTCCCGGCATTTGTCATGGTGTAGCCGGTAATGGTTATGTATTCCTGCTGTTGTATCGTTTAACACATGAACCTAAATACTTATATCGGGCAGTCAAATACATGGAATTATTGACCAATGCGGAATTTCAGCAACGGGCCCGTATCCCAAATTGCCCCCATAGCTTATTCGAAGGTGTAGCAGGTACGGTCTGTTTTCTAATTGATCTGCTTAATCCCAAACAAGCACAGTTTCCTTTTATGGATGTTTTCCACTAGTCAAGTGTATTAGATAATAGGAACAGATCCCAAAGGAGCTCGTTAAGTCTGGAATACATAACAACAACACACTACTCAAAAGCATAAAGCAGGGAATCGTCTCATAAGACCGCATTTTATTTCAACAAAACTTATGTATTATGTAATAATTTTTTCTCGTTTTTGTTGTACTTTATTGATTCATGTATTTTAATGAACTTCAAATCTCGAACATAAACTGATGAACATTCTTTTCTACTAGAATTATTTTACACATATACATATCTGTAAACCTACAAACTTGCAAACGTATACACCTGCATGTACGTGGGTATATATAATTAGCTTTACTTCTACAATATTAGTAAACGCTTTACTCGACAATTCGATTCAATGCGTTGCGATGCTTGGGAAAATATACCCCAGAAAAAGGAAAAAAAGTATCTAAAATGTAAACAAAATTAACTAGCGGACATTATTTAATCCAATCATCAATTTTAATATTAGATCTAGAAGCGAATAAAAAATTGTAATCAACAAATTTTAATAACGGCGAGGAACGGGGCTCGGCTTTTCACAGTTTTTCCACACCTTTCGTACCAAAATTGCTACGGTTCGCGTTATCTCTGACATATTGTTAGTCTGGTGGTTACATCACCTGTATCTGCTCCGACATGGAACATTCTCAAAAGACCTCTTTCGACAATTTTAACCTTTTGCACTCTTAATTTTTTTTATCGATCAACTAATTTTTTACCTATTATTAATTAATTTGCAAAAAAGGCGTAAAAGTGATCTCAATGAAAGGACAAGTTTAAGTATTCGGTAAAGAAAGAAAAAAAGAAAAACTAATTTTAAATAATATTATATTAACTCTAGCGCGATATAGAGGTTGATGTGGGAAATTCGATGTCGGCATGTAGTCGACATAGGAGCGAGAATGGTCAATAAAAAATAAAAAAAAATAGTATAATGCTTCTCACTGCAGTTCGCAGCGCGTACAACACTACACGGGTACACATAATCAAAAATATATGGGCCCATGCTAGGGTGGAAGGGAATAATTGCTGGTTAATTTACGGCAGTCAACACATTTTGAATTTCAACACAATTGAATTGAGTTAAAGTGAATTTTGACAAGTTTAAAATCCACAAACGACTTCATGGTAATAACCGTAATGAACGTTGATATTAACCAGATATTAAGCATTAAATGGTAGCGTTTTTTTCTATTCTAAATGAAAAGCATAATTGGATCATTGGGTTCTGATTAATCGAACATTTTATTCGGCCATTCATAAGCAATTTCATCTCAATGTAGGAATGAAAAAATTGTTTTTATATTACTAACATCAAAAGAAGGGAAACCTCTTTCCCTTGATCCCCAATATTCTGATTAAAAGTAGGCTCATTCTTCTGAAGTAAACAGCAGTACTGAAATAAACGACATTTGTATCTCCCAATCAAGGAGAGTGGCAATATAAATTCTATTCTAACATCATTTATACTGTCTCCATCGTTTATATAACGCGTGTGATGCGAGTGACAAATAATATAAACTCACCATGCCACCGGATGTATTGGACTCATAGTCATCAGACTTAATCCAAAAGAATGATGTGGTCATGCAATATTTTTTATGAATGCAAGTTAAATAACAGTGGCCGATCAAAATTGTGCCTACAACATGTTAGTAAGAACGCTCTAATCTTCTCTTTAGAATGCAATATCCGTAATCTTTTTGAAAGTAACTCTGGCACGTTTGACACCTGCCGGATTTTAACCGGAAACCGTCTTTGGGAAGCTGCGATTGTTCATAGCGAACCCGAGTCTCACTGGAAATCAACAGATTACCCATTCGATGCGACACTCGTCTAAAATCGATTGATGATCATCAACTGTTTTCTTCTTTCCTTCATTAAGCTGCCATTTGGGTTTTGCCACCTTTCGGCTTGAAACTGGCGTTTAATCCTAAACTGGTGTTATAGAATACAAATGGCATAAGGATATCCTGCTTGACAAAACCATTGTTTACAACACGTTTTTTCCGCTCCGGGCGCTGCCAGCGCCGTTATCATTCAATCATTATTTACCCTTTACAAAGCTCCTGCTGTGCTTCCTGCTTTGTTCGCTCGGCAAAGTGATGATTGTACCGTAGATTTACTTCTGTAATTTTCTCTTTAACTTTACTTCCAAGGTATCTTTGAAGATCCAACTTTTCCATGACATCGCCGCTCGATTAGCCCGCTCAATTCCCACTAAACCGATAGGGACCCATATCGTTTTAATATTTCCGCCGGGTGATGTAATTATATTCCTTAATTTGTTGATGGTGCTCCATCTCGAAGTCGAAGGATTCCGAACAGCTTGTAATACAGACAAACCGTCAGTAATAATGACGTTTTTGAGTTTGTTTTTATGGGCCACGTTCGCAGCGTGAAGGATAACTGTGGCTTCGGCTGTGAAAGTTGAAGTACGTTCGTGAAATATGTGATTGAGAAGAATCTGTCCTGAAGCATCTATCACGGCACAAGCAGGTGGCAGACCATATTTGAGCGTGTATAAAAGATATTTTTTTTTTAATTTATTATCGTTTATTATTGGGGAAAAAACGATTGAGAGGAAATGCCGATATTTATCTTTAATTGAAATTAGCGTAAGAAAGGTTAGGTATAACTTTTTAAGGATCTTAAAAGCTTTCTAGCTTTTCCGCTAAGTTGTCACGTAGAGGCCTGTGCACATTAATCATTTCTCAACATTTTTTGTTATACAGACAAATATTACTTATTAGACAACAAGTTACATACTTCTGTTAGACCTATAAGTGAAGTAAACTCAATTCAGACCTTAATTATGTTCATTGCTAATTAAATTAATTGTACACGCGATCAAATTTTTTATTTAACGTTAGATCTTCTTCACTGGTTTTTTCTTTTAATATGACCATGGGATGCCCCCTTACACTTATAACGCGTTGATAATCAGAAACAAGTCGACAAAGAAAAAAAAATAGTGATATTTGCGCAATCGGCGAATGTTATGCCTTTCTCACCTAGACTGACTCACTATAGCTACCATCTACCGCTCACACATTTGAAGCAAGGAATACTGACTTTTCATAGTTGGGAATCTTACATACTCGGCTGCTCTTCAAAGAGCTGGGATTAATGATTTTTTACTTCAACGGTAACTCATGATTGTTAGGATTCCTTTATCGCCTACAAATGTATATTTTGTTTACTGTTACGTCTTCTTAGTCGGTTCATTAGTCATTATAGACTTTTAATGAAAGTTAAAGTCGCTTATGATGTCGCATTTGATTTTATGGAGAAGTGTTCATATCAATTGAATTAGAAATTGATAGAAATGACGGAAATATTTCTACATACTTTTACCGAAATTGCCCAATCTCTTGCGATATTTATATATTTTTTATATTAAACATTATTGTGTTGAATACTCTTTCCAACAGCAAGGCGTGAATTGATAAACTTATCACAATTGTATCCAGAGAAAATTGTATATTTCTCCGGGTAACGTAAGCATAAGATTTGAAGTGGAACACAACCCACCATTAAATACACTAGAATACTCCGCACTTATTCATCTAACGACTATTTAAGATAATATATTATATGGGAAGTGGTCGAAGAAATAGTTCGATTCGAATCTTTTTCAACAGCTTTCGGCCTTGGGCCAAAAGATGTCGGTATAGCAAATTTCAGCAAAATATATATATATATATATCTTTATATCTATATACATCTATATATACATAGTAGTATATATAGTATAATCATACATATCCATATGAATATAAATAAATATTTTCATCAACTACTTGCGATTCGCTTTATTGATATCTGTAGTGTATGTAGTGGCAAATCATTATTTTCATGTATTTACAGCAAACACAACTTTCATCCTTCCTTACTTCACTCTTGACTGTTGATTTTCTTCAAATCATTGATATTTAATCCGATTTTTTTATTCGGTTATTTGCTCATTTTCAACTAATTTAAAAAAAGAGCACAATATCCCTCCATGTAATAGTATAGTTGTAGTTGTTAGTGTTTTTTTGGTAAGACAATATCGTAGCAATTTATTATGTAAATTATCGACCGTATAAACACACTATTCTATGTGTTTGTGTATGCATGTTTGTATTGAACGCAAGAATATCAAATAAATAGAATTAAATTAAATATAATAAATTTGTGGCAAATTTGGGGAAAACTTTATTTATTTAAACTAAACAAATTGCCAAACAAATCGCGATTGTAACATATGTTGTCCAAAGCATATGTTCGCATTTACACGTACACACGTACCCAGAGACGTAGACACCGACAGAAAACAACCTGATTTTAGAAAAGTCAAACAGAAACAAATTGCGAACATTCTCAAGTGAATTCACGATACGTAAGGAGGACAGAGGAGAAGAAAAAAAGAACGCAAATTAACTTAAACGTTGGATGTAAGCACTAAGATCCCAAGCGACAAAAAGCGCCAGAGGCATACCAGCAGAAAATCAACAATAATAATAATAACAACAACAACAGCAGCAGCAGCAGCATACACTATTCCAAGGATAGAGTTAAGATTTTCGTTGTTACTTTAAACTTTTGTTTTTGTATTTGTTCTTGTTGTTGTAACTTGTCAAAATAAATCAATTGATTGATCTTGTTTTATTTATGTCGGTTTCAATTTCGATCAACGAGCATCAATTTTGCGAAGGAAACAACAAAAAGCAAAACGCGTCTTTTCGTTTTGTCTTTCATTCATTTTCATTCTTTTTTTTTGTAAGCTCAATACTTACAAATTGATGGTAGACTAATTTCGTTAACATGTTTGCAATGCAATTGCATCTGCATTAACTGCAAACCTGCGGAGGATGTCAGTTGAACGCGTTTTAAGTGATTTTATCTGTAAGGTTAAGTATGTTATTATGACTTGGATATATACAAGTAACGTTACCCTTTCATGCAATTGAAATTCCATTATCTAAGGCTCCCCATATAACACTAACGGCTAACCATAATCGGCCTACAGGACTCATTTTTTTTATTATTGCATAGCAAGAGGTTGTTCTTTGCTTAGAAGTTTTTTGAAATTATGCTGCTCGGCTACATTCGCTGGCCTAAGTGACAGGTATTCGACGTTCGTCTTGTAACCTTCTCTAGCCTTCGCAATTGTTTTTTTTTGCTTTGTATTCATTTAGAAAATAAAAATCTAAGCAGGCCGCCGTGTATGCGTGATAACGAATGGAGTTCAAGTAAGAGACGCTTGTACAACCTTTTTCGGTGTATATCGTTTCGGTGGATTATAAGTGCGTGTTCGCGGTTTTTCTAGCCTCGACCAAAACAATACAAATTGAGTTTAATTGAAACTATTCTGAAAGTTACCAAACCAATCACTCTGTGCCGTCATTCAGTCATTCAGGCAGCCTATCGGTTAGTCTCTAACTAACTAAGCCTCTGCATAAACGATATCCCATTATATTGGTATTAGCAACAACAAGCGGATTATGTGTAAAGCCAAAGAAGAAATTCCATCATGTTTCTTTAGCTTTAATGGCCTTAGTATTGTTATTTCGATCTTTTATAAGTTTTTTGCCGTTTATTTGCCACACTGCACATGTGTCGTTGGCGGTTAATGTTGTTTTGTGAAAAAAAAAAAAAAATGAAAAAGAATAACCAACAACTACGTGGTGGTTCTGCCGTAGAATGACCATTTTTGGTGGCACTTGTAAACCATTTGCCAATTTAAACATAATTGCCTTGCAAACGCTGCATGTTCATTGATTGATTTTTCTATTGTTTTTGTTTTAATAATTTTTTCGTTCGTTGTTGTTGTTTTTTGTTCTCTAATCTACATGAATTTAATTAGATTTATTTCGTATTTTTTTCCCGCACTGGAGACCTTTTCAAATCTTTATTAAAATTACGTAGACAGACGTAAATAAATAAACTTTTAACATTTTCATTAACATTTCCACATACATTCACATGCAGATATATGGCATTTGATTCATACTTAAAATGTTTGGTTTTTTATCTTTTTTTTTATTAAAATGTACTCACGGTCCAGTATCATTTCATTTTACCTTGAATAATATGCCATCTACTAGAGACACATTTTTCGCGCGCAGGTGAAAGGTAAAACATTGTTTAACTTTTGTAAAAATTCACAAGCAGATTTAATCTTCTTTTTTGTAACTTGGCACAAAGGATGCCTGCTATATGTGTAACAGAGTGATTGCCAGGAAGAAGTGAGGAAGGAGAAAAAGATAAGGAGTGGCCGCATCTTAGCAGCCTTTACCAACTGAGCACTCACTATAGCCACGACAAAGTGTGGTCGAATCGCACTGAGATTTGAACCCGCGAACACAGACTTGTTTCTTCGCTACAACATTGTGACCAACATTAACGATTAATGCATAAATATACAATCAGGTCTAACTTAATAAGTAAGTGAATAATAAAGTGAGTAATAGAAGTTTTGAGACATTTATCGTGGTGAAAAGTAGAAAATCGATTGTCATAGCCGGCTGCCATATGTCTCTTTCTTCCATCACTAGTTTCTGTTGAAAGTGAAAAAATCTTTTATAATTTATTATTGCTCGTATTTCTTCGCTTATTATTCACCAATTATTAACCAAATCCAAGTCCTTTCGCCTTAAGAGTAGCCCGGTACAACTATGCTAGCCAAGTTTGTGTGCTAGTAGATTGAAGGTCGTCAGCTCATTAAATGAATTTTCATAATTAGAATCCGAAGCCGGTAAGCAAAATATTTCCTCTTCTATTACGCTGACTGAGTTTCTGGTTAGAAACTACGATACAATCGTTGCCAAAAAATTAGCTGTTTCGATACCAATAACCTTGTTTTATGTGTAGCAAGAAGAAGTGAATTTACTATCACTTAATCGGCGTCTTTGAATACTTTTCATCATTGCGAATATTGCATTTCATATTAATATTTTCCTTCCTTTTTTTTCTTGGGTACCAATCACCCAAATATAACGACATTTTACATTGTGTGCAATACACAGAAATATCCACCAGATATTCCATAAAGTATAGAATTTCTTAATCGGTTTAAGAATTACAACACTCTCTGTAGTCTGCTTTTGCAACGTTTGGGCTTACAGGAATTGACGTTTTGCAATTATGGGTACAGTTTGGTATTTGTTCGCCAAGAGCTGCGCCGACAATAGGCTATATTTGCATACTTTGTAAAAACTATTCACTAGTAATAATATGTACGACCGACTGGCCGAGTGGGCAAAAGATCTTGACTAGCAACTCAATGGTCGTGGGTTCAAATCTCAAGTGCTGTAGATTTCTCAATAAAACCGAGAGCTTTGTGCTTGAATATTTTCGTCTTATAATTGATATCTCTGGCTAATTTAATAATAATAATGGTATAATAAAAATTAAGCGAGCTATCTTAAATTCCAGGGACACTGATCCGTCTGAAATTCGCCTGTACGGAGCAAAAAAGAAATATTAATACCTAGCAAAAATATCTTCAACTAAACGATTAAAGCGCAAAAATATATCCCAAAATGATTGCCGCAAAGCTTTGTAGCTAAGAGTCGCAACTACCAAGTCGGTGTTTTTACGGATTCCAATCTCAGTGCGAAATATACTTGATTGAAGCTGTAGTGAGCACTTAGCCGGTAAAGGCATAACACCCAGGGCACATGCACACTAGGCTGCGGCCGTTCCCCTTCTATCTCTCTTTCCGTATCATCGCCAGAGATGTAGGACTTCCTTAAAAAAAATAATCATATGGTCAAATTAAAAAGAAAAAATTCCACTGCAAGAAAGGTGAAAGATACATTTACTCGATATTTCGTCCGGAAATAGGATCGATAACAAAAAAATGTAAAAATAATTATTTTAGAAAAAACTTGAAAGTCGTAGTCGTATTTCAGTATGAAAGGACAGACGAGTAGCGCACAATCAGACAGAATACTTATATTTTTGGCAAATTCTCAAGCATATTTCTATGGTGTCTAAATTGACATGCCACGACACTGCGAAGAAAACACAAGGTAAATGAATTGCGAAAATCCCTCCTCGCGGATTCTATAAAATCGTGAAATTATCTTTTTTGTAGATGGTAGTGCTGCCACTCTAAGCTGTATATAACTTTTCGTAAAAAAAATTAGAGCCAATCCCCGCTACAGAGAACTTTGATATCCAACCTCTCAAGGTAATACACTAAATATCGAAACTTAGTTTGTTAATTATGAATGTGTTATTGCGCCCTTGTGGACCGCTGCTATGCGAAAAATTTGAAAAAATATATACTTAAGTCGGTTTAAATTGTTGATGATAATATATTGAAATTTTTAATTAGCATCGAAACTCTTTTCTGTTTATTGGCCTATGGTAAGGTACTTTATGACCATAGAGTAAACTCATTTTCAAGTTTAATATCGAATATTTGGTGGGAGCCTTCAATTTTTTACATCAATTTAAGCGGGTTGCAAGTTTCCATGAGTACAGAGATAAATACGCTTATAGACAATAACAGAATTTGCCGACATTGAAAAAAAACCGATAAGAAACTTATCCATCCTTTGGCTTTGAATATAAAAATTTCGTCGTACGTGGAGATGCGAATGTATGAATGAATTCAGTCTGCTGCGTAAACATCAAAATATCATTACGTTATTACCTTTTTTCATTCTCATTCGATTTATATAAATATCTTTATTATATAACCGGCAATAAAAAATGTCAATTTAGGTGATACAGAAAAAAAAACATGTTGTCCACATGTCAAAAGAAAAGTCCCGAAAACAAAAAAAAAAGAAGCTAATAATAACATATCCATTATGTAAGTGCGTGAGTGTGAATATTGCTTTTCTTGTGTGTGGTAATACTACAATATTTCGTTTATTACAGTTATATGCATAAACAACAAAAGCCAATACTATAAGAAAATGTGACGCAGCAAACAATTACAACAACACTTAAATTGCAAGTATGCTTAGGCTTTTTACATTCAGCGGCAAACGGGAAGTAAGCTAACTAGGTGTGTCGTCTTGTTTAGCATGAGAAAGATAGTGCTTGGGGCGACAATCATTACAAACATATGTATATTTTCGATCTCAATGTCAAAATTTGGCATTCACCATATCGCATTGAAAATCAATAGTAAGCGTTCAAGACCCCGGTTCAAGTGGAGGGTTCGCTTCAACGATTACCCAGAAGTAGAAATCTTAGACAGCCTGATGATGTGCTTAATTACTACTATAAACATAGTTAGCATTGTTTGCCCATCGCCGACATTTTTCCAGGCTAAATTAGATAGAATTCACGGCGATGGGTATTCTTAAGGCGAACATGGTTGACTGACTTTTTTTGCTATTTTGTTTTGCTTTTTCGTTTGTGTTAATTTTATATTTGTATACATCGAGTTGACATATGCTCGTAATTTGCAATCAACCTAAGATGACAAGAGAAATGTATAAATGAAGCATTGACACTATGCATGGGATCTCATCGAGCAGTGCAAGCTTAGATAGAAACCGTAGGAAAAGAAAAAAAAAACGTATGTATGTAAAGGTGGACCTGTTGCCTATGTTTTTATAACAACAAAAATCCCTTCCTGCATCGCATACATCTGCATGATGACTGGCAACAATACAGGGGGAAAGACAAAAAAAATCCCAAATAAGTGTGAAATGGTTGGCTGCAACAATGCTAAGCAAAATTATGTTATTTTACTGGAAAAAAAACTCAGAAATTTTATGTATGCAGCAGGCCGTAAGTACATTTACTCATAAGCCAGGCTGAAGAGGAAGCCAACCGAACAGCCTGTTACCATTAACAGTTTGGCGACTCTTTACGCAGCGAGCCAACAAGTAGTCGTTGTTATGGTAGTAGTATTTCAGCTTTTGTCTACTCCTATCAAAAAGTAGTAGTAGTAGTGGTAGTTAGTAGTAGTGGTGGCAGTGGCAGTACTAGTAGTAGTATTGGTGGCAGCACAGGTTTCAGCAACGTTGTAATCTCGCCTGTAATGGCATATATCATGAGACTTTTCGCGACCCCCACAAGTAAAGTGCAAATATTCCCTGACAACATGCAACAAATACATACAAATGCTTAAACATATTTACTGCGTTTGTATTCTCACTTTGTGTTGGTGTTTCTAGTATTGTTATGTTTCTGTGTTGCGCGCTGCTGTCATTGCCATCATACACCATCATTTTGTCATCCTGTAGCGTATAACCACAGATATTTGGATCTGAGATTGTATATATACATATATATATTTTGCGTCACATACGACTCCTCCGGTTGTCTGCAGTGTATGTCTGCAAAATGTCTGTCCGTTGCTTTAGTGTGATTGCGCGCGGTAAAATTAGACACATTTTATTATTAAAATCCACTTGTGACGAAATAAAACACGACTTTCTGTGTCGCCTATAATGAAAATATATGGGGAGTTAATTCCAGAATTTATGTATGTACTCACATCACCGGCAGTACTATGGGTATGGTCGGACATTAGGTTACGTAAGAGAGATGAAGTTGATGAGTGTGTGTCTGCGCTACTTGTGTGTGTATGTGTGTACTTGCAACAATAGAAAAGACGGTAGGATGATGGGATGATTATAATGACACAAAATTGCATATTATTTTTTTGTATGTGTTGCATGCATGCTAAACTTAACTTAAGTTGTTGCTTAATTTCATATTTTTCAATTGAATTGTCTTTGCTGCACGCAATGTCCATATGAAAGAATTAAAAAGAGAATTGTGTGCAACTTGCATGCACACACATAAATTATAAATTAAGGAAATAATCTCGTTAACTGTGTTTATTTATTTCCTTGAATATTTTTCTTAAAAAGTCTCATATATAATGGCAAAAGCGTGATGAGGATTATAAAAAAAGGATAGTGAAAATGTTAAGCCTTATTAAAATCGCATTGTTTTTAATTCACGTAGTTTATGCTAAGTATGCAAATATGAAACCGGAATTTGCCAGTAAATGCTCCAAACACCACGTATAGACGACATACATGTCTGCAGTTATATCTTGGATAGCTAGCAACAATACTAACACATTTTTGAAACTCAAAAATCCTTTTTTAACCACCAAAATGTCGAGTTATGTGTCCAATAAAAAGAGAGAAAAGAAAGCCAAGTTTGGATCGTATCTTAATTGGGAACAAAAAGTAGATCTATTTTGAGATTCTGTGGTATAAAAATTCATGGATGGATCCACCCAGGTCGTTTACATCGACTGCGAGTCTAGATCGCTTTGGCAGTAAGGCGGTATTCTATGTTTAATGCGACCAGAAGAGACTGGTCTGCTATTAGCTGCTAAAGTGTGGTGAAACCTTTGTTACCAAATGCTACCAGCAATAAGTAATCAATTTGAATCGTTCCACTGAAATATGGAAACGGTAACACGAGGATAGGTTGGGAGCACTCAATTGGTAAGTGCGGCTTACTCACTAAACTGGAGTATTGCCCATTACTACTTCCTTATATTTCGCGCAGCGCGCAGCACTTTAATTCTTATGAAAATGTGCGAAAACGGCTCCATGACCATTTTGCCTCCAAACAGCAATTGTGTTTTTGGCCTGGCACTATAAGTTGGTAGATCGATTGGAAAAATGCGTGCCCAACGATGGGTAATACTGGGATTAAAGTATTGTTTATGGTTTATGGTTTTCATACAATAGAAGTACATGTTCTTTACAAAAATTCCGGTTTCATGTTTACGTAGTAACTTTTCCTTCTTTTTTAAATGAAAACAAAAATTCACATTTCTCGATACTTCAGCAAACGTAAACCTAAAAAAGTTTTTGGTGATAAGCAACAAATTGTTTCTTAAACAATTTAATGAAAAGTGCAGTAAGTTTTCTGAACTAAACATAGCTTGAGTTGGCCATAGCCCTCCTTATGCTTTCTCTTTTACCGGGTTGTTCGGTTTCTTAAATTTTTTTTTATTGCGTTAATTCGAACTTGAAATTTGATGAACAATAGTGACAAAATCAATCGACTATATAGATTCGTGGTCTTGAGGGCCTGAGGACTTTTCGACTGTCATGTGTTTGCTTTTAGCTATGATGGTCCCAAATTATTTAAAAGGAGGAAAATAAAAGTCAGCTGACCCGCTCTTCCACAGTTAAAGCTACAGAAGTTCTACATTGCCGGAATTATAAAACTTAAACAATAATCGCAAATTTTTGTAGAAAACTGCGGCCATTATGTGTTTGGCAATAAAATAAATCAATATCAATTTTCCAGAAAACACATTTTTTTTGCTGAATGGATGCTTTGTACCTTTCAGAATATGTGTACAAAAATTCAGCCATTTTGTGTTCACTCCGGAATATATTACTTGCGTAATATGAGCACGGACTTCGAAGTTGCGGCCTCACGCTTTGTCCGCTAATTTCAATTTCTAATGCACGGGCAGGCATCTTTAGAAAGAGTTTTTGTGTACTTAAAACCGTTTCCAATTCGCTTATCGAACTATACATCTTCTTGCCGCTTGTCCTGTCACTTCGCAACACGCGAAGAGTGGAACGTGCGATCCTGTATTTGAGGAATGCATCCAAAGTTGCACTTTGTAGCAAAAATCGTCAGTTAATAGTATTGCGAAATATTATTGTTCTTCCACGTTTTCTCCCATCTGAAACAAACCTTTTAGCAAACGTCTTTTTTTGGTTTTTAGTAAGGTGCTAAGGTTATTGAGATGAGACTCATTTATTGCTATCATCATCATTCATCTACAATCCTTTAGAGATGAAAATAATCTTATCCGTTATTATATTGTTTGGAAATTTCCTTTCCTCCTTTCTTTAGTCTTTTCTATGATTCGGTCGCAACCGAATATAATTAGTTTACTTGTTTAATGTGCATTTCAGGTTAAAAATCCAATAGTAAAAGTTGTGTAAGTTATGTAATAGTATAATAGTAATAGTAAAAGTATATTGAAAGTCAAATGTGGCAGAAAGCTGCGATAAATCACATTTGCTGTATGCCTTTTTTTGGTTTTTTATTCTCATTTTCTTAATAATTAGCTAATTGTGCCAATGCTGCCTATGTGGCAAAGTTAGATTTGATAAGAAGCTACAACGTAGGTAAGTGAAAATGAAACATTCTCAATGAGTGCGGGCAATAGCACATTTCCCATTTGTTTTTATTGTCCTCCTGGCCCTTTATTATCTATATGAAGAAAAAAATGGACTGTATGACAAAAAAAATATATAATACTTCTATTATTAATATCTCAAGATAAATGGATAGAGAATATTGCTTTATAAGAAAAAAAAGCGTGGCAACTCTATTCGCGGCTAAGTCATTGTTCAAATGCTCATAAGTACTTTTAAAAGTCTAATTGCCAAATGGTGTACTATTACTCTTAATAAATTAGAAAAACTAGTGAAATATGACTAAATAAGCTTTTTATAGTTTAACGTGAAAATTTTACAATATTACAGTGTAAAGTTCAGTTTGTTTTTACGCTGTGCTCATTTCTGCATGGTGCTTACGTAAACGCATTGCTTTAAGTACCTGACTTTTACTTGGTGGATATGAATATGTTTCCATATTTTTTGCCTATTTATTACTCTGGCACTTGCTTGTCTTTCAGTTTACTTTCATGGACTTAGAACATTTGAATTTTTAAATTAATCTCGGTTAATGCTACAGATGCAGGCCATTATACATATTTTTATTGTTTTTACTGATTACTTTTCCATTCTTCTTTCATCATTTGTTTTTTTCCGTTTTTGGTCACACTTTGTATTAAGATTCTTCCTCTGGTAAGCGAGGCTTTCTTTGAAACTATTCGTGCTGATTTCCCTGCGCTGAACCCGACTCGTTTCCGATTGTGCTTGTTGTGCTTTACATCAATTCAGCTTTATGTCCTTTTTGGCGATAAACCGAACTCGCATATACTCCTTTGGTATCTCACATAACCCACGATCTTTTTAAAGAATCATATTTTCTAGAAGTAGTCGCCGGATACTACTGCGATCGTTTACACGCAAAAATAATAAGAAATGCAAAAAAAAAATAGTGGCGGACTTACAACAAGCAAACACATAAGAAAACATGGATTTAAATAAAGTGAATAAAGAAATATAAAAGGAAATTTAAATAAACGAAGAAACTAGAACTAAAGCTAACCTTTTTTAAGTCTAAGCCAAAAAAGTTCTTGTTCCCTCTGAATCTTCTTGATGGATTTCTCGTATTGAAATGTTGTCAGGTTCAGGTTCGGGGGCGGTTGATAACTTTCTATATCGAGTATGCACTCGCTGCAACGAGCAGACAACGAATACCAACTATCGATAAAAGTGTTTCAACCGTGTGTGTTTATCTCAACCACTTAGCTTTGACTGCAATTTGAAAAAAACAATATGTTAGGCAACTTATGATCTTTCTCCATCTATTTCCCATAAATCTGACACCAGCAGGTCGTTGCTGCCACTAGGCGTCTAGCGCTTCAATCTCGCATCAAGGATATCCCCTTCTATTGATAGGGAACAATTTAAATAGATTACAAGTAGTGCTCTAATATCACCTAAGAATATTTCCCCCTATTAGTGGAGATCTCTCCAAATAGTCTGAGAATTGTGCTTCGATCTCGTCTAAAGATATCCCCTTCTAACTTACAAGTAATACTTCTATTGTGGGCTTGACCAGCACCATGTTGAACGTACCAGCAGAGTCTTTCCATCTACATTCTTCACAACTCAAAATACTCTACCCTCCGTTTCCAATTATTCGATGTCGGACAATACGATGTTAACGGTATTTGATTTCTTTCTGCTTACCGCCGAGTGAATTTCTATAGTTCTACAACCAAATTCCCACAATCATGTTTAGAATATTTTTGAAAGAAATATTCTTATTAATTATCGGCGAGAAACAGATGATTATTTTATTTATAGTAATAATAACAATAATAATATTTTATAAAAAATATGGAATTTCTACTAACATATGGAAAACATTAATTTTTTTTTTATTTCCCAATTAGAAAATTTTCTAAAATTATAAGGTACGTGGTAACGAATTTATTCCCAAAAACCAATTATTATAGCAATTCACGCACTAACGAAGGGAGCATAACTTATTGGAAATGAAAGGCGACAATCCTGGGAAATTGAATTCAGGCAGCGTGAAGTAAAACCAACAAAAAGAAACAAAAATAACATAGAAGAAAGGAAATTTTCTCTTATACCGTATCAACGTTTACACAGCACCGTCAGGCAATAGCAAAACAATAAAAGCAAGATGTCAACACTTAATCTGCTATGGTACACCTTCCCTTAAAGAAAAAAAGAGAAACAAGAAAGTATTTAAAATAAACTTAAAGTAAAGCAAAGCTATCTATAATATTTATACTATTTATATATGAAGTAAATATGTTAGACGCTCTACCACATTGTATTCGTACCTATCTGCTACATAGATAGGTAGAGATGAAAGAAAAAAATCTTTCTCATCTTAATGCTGAAAATGATAAAAGATCCACACACAAGTGTATAAGAAAGACTTTTTAATAATTATTTTTATACACATTTTCTGAAATAAACTCAACAACTGTTAGTTATAAGCGAGTGACTGTAATTTCATTCACACACATAAATAGATACACGTGTGCATCGTGTACTTCAAATATGACACAAAACGTGAATTATATTCCCGTTCAAATGATTTATGGATTAACAGAAAGTAATAATAAATTTTCAAAAATAAAATTCAATCATAAATTCCACTTTGAAAGCTGACACTAACTTTTCCACACAGCATATTCTCAAAGTAAGCGTACGATATATCTTCAAATCTTTCTTTCATATATATATAGTATATATGTATTTACATATATATATATGTGTATATATTTATATATATTTACAAAGTCTACGTAGATATTTTTAATAAATTAACACCTACTTCTGCGAATGCATATCTTTGTAATATGAAAAGAAATTTCGTTAATCTAAAAACAATTTAATTTCAGTTCCTTGAATTTTTTAATTTAGGCAACGACATGGGAGGTGTTTACCATTTCAAACCTTAAAAGAAGTTAAGAAGAAAAACCTATATATATGTTTGTAATAAATTGAAAAGTTCAGGGAACGTAAACGTAAATAAACACATCTACCTAGGCCTGACATTTAGAAACCTTAATGTCTTATTTAGAAATAAGCTCATTCTCCTAAATAGATACGACTAGAATGGTTTTGTTTGTTTTTTAGTTTTACCTGTTTGTCCGTCGAAAGCCCTCTGTTCACATAAAGCGTATTGCTTTTATAAAACCTGCGTGCATTTTCAATTAAAATGCAAATTTTATTTTTGCAATTTTTTTTCTGTTCGTTTTGTTCGTTTTTTACTTTTCTCAAATAGAAAGAAAAGAAAACTTTGTATTGCTAAAGGTATTGGCAAGTGTTTATTAATATGCCAAAATTGCTTCATTTAACAGACAACAGTTTTTATGTTCATACGTTCATGTGCATAGATAAGCTTGGGTGACCAGCTTTAATACGCTACACCTGCAAGGATTTATCATGACAGCTTCATGAATGTTCACGTATGTAGCCAGTGAAATGTGTTGACAGTTTCATACAACAGTCGATGGGGACCGTTAATAAATCTATTCATCCATCCGCTTAATTAAGTTTTTCAAAGGTCCAAGTTCTGTCTAAGACTAAAATAGAAGTAGATATCACATCTCCCAATAAAACGATCAGAGAGAGCGACTTAGGCTACACGTTTTGACGCATTCAAAAGCAATTTTTCTAATTGTCTTCTTAAACAGTCATAAACTTGACGAACTTTAAAATTTCATTAAATATTTTTATACATATATATCATTCATTCAGTCATTTTTAGACAAACAAAGGCGGATTTCAGTCAGCCATAGGCCGTATTTGAAATTTATTTACGAAAAAACAATTTTTCACGCCATGATATAATAACAAATGGATAAATAGATTACAGGGAAGCTGTTTCTGCTTGTCCTATGGACTTAATTCTTAAGATATAACGAGTAGAAACGCTATAATGGTCCACCGCTTACCATTAACTATCCCAAACCACACTGTAGTTGCTCATATAAGACGTCATATGGAAAGTGGTTGAAAAAGTGGTTCGATTTGAACCATTGTCAAGAGCGTCTGTCCTTGGCCAAAACACGTCAACATATCAAATTTCACCAAAATGTTTCATTAATTGCGGCCCGTATGTTGAACACAAAAAACAGGATAGACAATGACAGACGGACAGACAATCGATTCGGAATGATTCTGAATTGACCGATGTAATAAAAGGTGATTATAACACAAGTACATTTTGTATTGGATACATCCGCACAAACTTAATATACTCTTGTATCATAAGTGGTTTGGAGTATAATATATAGAACCTTTAAGCAAAATTGATAAGAAAATATAATTCAAAATGATACCCAATTAAAGCATATGTCAATAAATTCCAAACCCGCTTAGAAAAAGGTACGCATTAATAACACAATCAAGTTAACGCTTTAAGAAGTCATACTTAACTCACTTACGATTTTTCAATGTTCGCAGACAGGCAGCGAACATTTTGAATTCATTATTTATTATATATCATATATTGTTGTTCCTTAAGACGTTAAGATATGTTAGTTAGATGTTTTGATTGCTTAATTTAGTTGCAGAAGATAGAATTATTTAACTTCGTATACCAGAAGAATATTTTGTAGCTTACTCAGGAACGAATTTCTCTCTTTATCTCTGTTATGCAAAATACAATACAATAAAATCAAAAGATAGAGAAATACACTGACTTCAACTTTTTGCCGACCCTATATTTTCAATTTCATATACAATTTTGCTTCCCATAAAATGCATAGGCGTATGGAATATATAGTTTTGCAAATATTTTCTATGTTTATTTACCTATTTATTTATTTATTTAAATTCCATTAGATAAATTTTAAAGTTCAACTAATGTCAAAACAAGGGAAAGAAAGAAGTTTTAATTTTAGAAGTACCTTGCTAAGATTAAAAGAGAATAATATGAGTGTGTCTTTAATAACACTACGAAGTAATCCAAAGAAATTATAAAAACGATAGTACATTATCATAATTTTATATATTTTATGCAAAAATTAAAACATAATATTCAATGCGAAAAACACGCGAAACAATTAAAAAGAATGCAATGATGTATTTAACAAAATATGCCACGTAAACGCCAAAAAGGCTTGTTCCTTTGCATAGTTTTAAATATCGGCGAAGAATGTGTCTTTCCTTCAAGAAGTTTCATGACGGCGTAGATTACCCCAAAATCCCGGTGGCGTTAAACAATGAGGTGCTACGTGATCCACACTTTATATAGGGTGGAGGAAATGTCCCCCTTAACCATTTTCTCACCATTGCCCTGTAGGAGTGCCAGGTTTGTGTTATGCTCACTGGTGAATAGCAGTTATTGCTGCTCGTTGCGGAGATTGTATATACGAAATTTTATTGGAATGTAAACCTTAATTCAGGCTGAGTTTTCCTTTATGAGAACGCCATATACCCAACTGTATAATTGGTAAGCTTTAACACTAGAACTACTGCTTCGATTAATTTAACCTTCCTAACTTTTAAGCTTCAATGAAATGTTTATAAGGCATGTTAGGTTTAAAAATACCTTTATTCGGTTTTATTCTATCTGGTGTATTTCGTAAGATCGATAACATATAGCTATTTCTACCAAAATTAATAAATTTTACCCACGGCATGTGGAGAATTGCCACAGTCGCGAAAATGAATATAGGAAATTGACTTTTGGTATAAACTTTCTTTGATCGATTAAGAATTCAAGGTTAAAAATGGTTGTGAATTGAAAAAGCCTTGACAATTGTTTCATATTTTCGTCTGTTGCTTTCGATACCTTGAAGATATTTAGCGAAGTGTTTACGTTAAAAAGTGGTGTTGATCGGCTCACTAAAACATTTATAATCAATAATAAACATGTAATTCCAGCCTATTTCGTATCCGTGGCATTTCGACCCATATATCAGCTTCTTATCTTCATTTTTGCAACAGTGACTTTAAATAACCCATTTTAGTAGAGATATATGCAAAATGTCGGTGGTTCTAGTGTGAAGTAATACGTGCTCAAAATTATAATGTATTCGTCTGCATATATAACTAAACATAATAAAATAAATAAATGAATAGAAGTCTTAATGCTATACAGTTTCAACAACTTGCGGAGTGTTGTTATGACATTTTCTTTAATACAATACTTTGCATAATCGCTACCGATGAGGAGAAATTTTTTTGGAAATTCATCATTTGTATAAGAAAAATATTTGTAAGCACCACCGATCATTTATGACAAGTAAGTCACTTAAAAAATATTCACTAAAAATATTATATGAAATGATTACAATAAAATTTAATGATTTTAATATTTATGCACATACATTAACATTTAAACTGGATTAACCTCTGACTCGAAAGTCTCACACAACCCAAGCCAAGTCGCCACAAACGAAGAATAAAAAAGGAAGGAAAAAAACCAATCCATAAAACAAAAAAAGATAAAAACTACCTAAAACAATGCAAACCGAAAACAGGCGATGCAGAAGAGCATCACTTTTTTTTTAGTTAATGTACGAGTAGTACAAGTACGAGTACCTCAAGCACCAGCACGGCAATGCCAGTACTCGTATAAATGCCACATCAACATTAAAATGATAACAACACAACTTTTACTACTTTTATTTTTGATTTTTTACAACTACTTGACTATAATGTTGCATGTCGATCAGAGCGCCACATGTTGCACAATGGACAAAACACAAGCAGCTATAAGAAAAACAAAAAAAACCATAGTAAAAAACTGCACATTATGCCAAACAAACAGTCATCAAATAAGATCCAAAGAAAATGATTTCATTTTTTCTTTATATTTCTTGTTATATTGTTGTTGTTGCTGCTGTTGTTATTGCAAACAGTTATTTGCCAAAAGTGCCAGCTAGCCCGCCTGAATTGTTTGCCTGACTGGCCGTGTTTTGTTTTTGGCAGTGACATTGAGTTGAAGCTAAATATAAAAAGAAACAGAAGACTTTACTACTTTTTTTGCAACCAGCCACCACCACTTCTGCCAGCATCACCGTTACTGGTTAACATGACAATAACCAACATTTGATATCTTTCCTTCTGCCTTTATCTAAGAGATAAAAGTATGCTAATTCTATCCCTTAGTTTGTAATCGTTCGAAGTAATCATGATTAAACACTTTGAGAAAGCATATACGTCCGTATTGTCCGTCTGTCAGTCAAACTTAGTAAAGGTCAGAAAAATTTTTCGCAGAATGAGATTTCACTCATGTATTATTAATTTCGTTCATAAAATGCACTTGGCTGCGGCCACTCCTTCCATCTCTCCCTCTTACCCTACTTTGTCTTGACCGTCATCGTGTTACACGTACAGCTGCATCCCCTAAGTAATTAATCATATTAATCAATAGAAAAAATAATGTTAAAGAATGAAAATTATCATTAGAAAAATCCTTTCAAACCCTTAGTTAATGCTTATAACAAATATCAAATGCAAATTTTGCACATAAGTGTTTACCAGAACGACCATCATCTTCAATATTAAAGTGAAATCTATCCTCTATTAACCTCAGGTGATGGGTATTCAAAATTCGCTACAAAGTACACGCATACAACTTTTTTATTCGTTTTTCTTCTTCTTTTTTCCGTCAAACTTTTTCCAAGTGGGTCCACCTTGCCAACTTGCAAACATACAACCGTTTCGCATTAAATTTGATTTTTTGGTATTATTGTTAGACAAAGAGTGCAAGTTGCTTAAATATGTTAATATATCCAAAATTTTTCTTTATCTTTGTTGTTGTTGTGGTAATGGTAAATATTTAATATTAATTCGTGGTGGTGTCCTTTCTTTTTTTGGATGCGAAGTAACCTGAACATTTATTTTAATAGTGTAATAACATTTCCATTTAAGTTTTTAATAAAATAATTTAATAAAACTCTTAAAGAAATCATAAAAATTAAAAAAACGCTGCATTTACTGTAGGTCATCCTGAAAATAGTCACCATTTGTGTAATTATAAGCAAATAAAAAAATTATAGTCACCTTAATGGGAAATTTAAATATTTACCACATAAAGTTTTATGCTCTCGCAATAATGTAAGTAAAAATAAGCATTAATAAGTATCTGAAGCTTATTATTGCATAAGATTTTCTGAGGGCGGTGTTACTTGTGAAAATATTATAAGGAGAAATTTAATTCTAGACAGAATAATTTCAGATTTTTATAACAAATCGATATTTTTGATATTTATTAGATGTAATTTTACGGAAGACATGAAAAGTAAATACGAAAGAAGAAAACTGATTTTACTATAAAATATTTATTTTAAATACCCTATCTTTTTCAGTTGTTTATATAATGACTTTTCAAAATAAGACGCTATAAGGGACGGGATTGAAAAAGCGGTCCCATACGAACAATTGTCAATTATATTCGCCCTTTGGCTGAAATACGTCAGCATATTAAGTTTTATCAATAAGTCTCAAAACGTTTCCGCCTGTAGATTGAAGAAAATAGAACAAGACGGACAGACAGACAGGCAAGACGGATGGCAAGAAAGAGATTACTAGTCAGTAAGTATAATCAAAGATGAACCTATCTCGAGACCGTCTGAGCGTTGCATACATGCGCACAAACTTACCCTTCTATCACATATGGTGTACAATAAAAATTTATGTCAATCAAACTTTTTTTTGTGAAAAGAGCAGAACCTTTTTTACATTACCCTACAAAACGTCACAAACCATTACCGAGGATTAGCTCGCCGGCTTATTTCAAGGACTTTATTGCCCGAAATTCAAAACCTTTCGGTTTAGTAACAAATAAACTCTCTTTCTACTAGTATTAAAAAACATTTAGATTTAGCGATCGCTGTTTCTACCTCTAGCCTACCTTCGAAAGATTGCCATTGCCAACCGTTATCATAATCCTATTACAAGTGACCTGATACCTCGCAGTAATTGGCTTATGTTCACATGAAATACAGTTCGATAATGCAAATGCGCATAGATACCAGGGCTAAATCATCCGTTCCAAGCTCGGTATACATTTAACGATTGAAATTGATGTAACATACAACGAGAAGACAGGGGTTAAAAATATTCAATCGGCAACTTCGATCGAAACATAACATTATCCGATTTACAAGTCTATATAAAAAGACAAAGAAAATGAGTGAGTGTGTTACTATAAGATCGCATGTAGTAATGATTTAAATATTCGAGCACCATAGATGATATGACCATAGATTTAGAAACAATCTTTACTTGTCTGTGAAGGATTCATAATATAAGCGGCATAGGACGACCTTAAGTTTAAATGAAAATAGTTTTCTTTTTTTTTTTTTTTGTTTTAATCGACTATGTTTCGGCTCTTTGAAGATTCAAGTGAAGAAAAGCAAAAGCAACAAAACTACTTTCCTTGAAAAAGCAAAGACAACTTATTTTTGTAAAAAAACACGTGTCACGATCATATATATCTATAGATAAATGTGTAAGGGTCACAAGTGAAAGCTTTCAATTAAAGTAATACTCATTTTATATGTCGATAATACTCTCAGTGTGTGCCTGCCTCTTTTATTGG
The DNA here is from genome assembly GCA_001077435.1 of Glossina morsitans morsitans. Lineage (NCBI taxonomy): Eukaryota > Metazoa > Arthropoda > Insecta > Diptera > Glossinidae > Glossina > Glossina morsitans. The sequence continues at coordinate 44,860 of CCAG010008570.1, read as the reverse complement.
TCACAATAAAGTATAGTCACACTAAATTTGTCATTTTGTATGTAACGTCTGGAAGCATGTATTGAAAGTTGTATAAAGTATGCTCTATTAACGTAAACTTCAATTGATTTCAACACATCTGTACGCAGGAATTTGCTTTCACTTTAAACAGTGCAAATGTCAAAAAATGTCAATCACATGACAACTTCATCTAAACTACAAACTAAAGAACTACTATAAAACTATAAACTGCCATAGTTGGTGTATACTTTTTGAGGAATATTCGCCAGGTTATGAATATATAGCACAACAGACATCTTGTTTCGAATTTTTATTAAATTTTGAGCTTTAGAATGTAGTAGGCGAAATGGTGTAAAGTAATTAAGGGTCAGCCACTTTTACCCGACTCTAGAATTTTCAAAACTTTATAATATCAGTTATTTTTATATTACAAAACCACGAAAAAGCACAAATAGCTGGATAAGCAAGGATGAAAGTCGTGTTAAATCACAACTGAATGTAATTGCGAAAGTTTGTTAATCTAGATCTAATCTTTTTAAGCTATATATAAGGCTTTCCACAATTATTAGTTGGATGTGGAAACTTTTCCATGAAGTAAACGAAAGTTCTAGTAATTGAATCTCTAACGGCATCGCACCTTTCTGCTTACATTAGGGGCAGATACAGCATACAAGATTAATGAATAATACACCTTTCAAGAACTTATGGCGCTTCCTACAACTACAACCAATTGGAAACAATGAAAAGAATTGAACAACTCCATTTTCCTTTGATTCTGATAATCTCTGCCACATTCGTGGGGTTGTCTTCTCCTAACAAATTTCTTCGAAGATCAAAGTTTACAGCCAGATATAACAAAGTAGATTTTGAAACTTTTCAAATACTGAATGGCAAATTAGACGAACATAGCCCCTTGGCTAGGCTTTCAACATCTTTTCGGAAATTTGGACGAAAGTTAGCTAAGCTCAGCCATCTCATATACAAATCATATCGATTCATCACGCATTTATCGAGGGACGTGTTATTGTTCAAGTTGACTGGTATCCAATTTTAAAATCATCTTTGAAATAAAAAAACAGACAATAGAATCACAGATTTTTTTATATTCGCTGAGGACGAGGCTGACACTTTCGCTAAAGTTATGAAGTTTTTAAACTTTTTAGTGTTAAAGTAGGATTCATTGGTCGGAAATAATGGACATAGATGTTTTTTAGGTCCAGAACAACTTTCCGAAAGAGAAACGCTGATCCGGTCAAGAATAAGGCAATGGATAAGTAGAATGCGGGCCGAATCTTCTTCGTTAGTTCTGAGTTTTTAAGACTTTCTGGCAGTTGTTCAAAATATGCTCTATGTGTATCAATCAGCTTTGAGTTTTGTTGTAGAAATCTTCAAATTTATTTACCGGCGTTAACATAATAATAATTTACTAGATCTTCTAAGACATATTTTTAACATCGCCCATTCAGGCCGAAAAAGAAGGTTGATTAATTTATCAGTGACTCAGTTTCCCATACCTGTAGCGATAACAACAAAAGCAAAGTTTTAACTAAGTTCAACAAGTTTGTATTCAAAGACTACTTTCAAGTAAATTATTATGACATTAGTAGGAAACTTCCCATTATATATGTAATGTATTGTAAGTTGCTAACCCAGTAGAAACGAAGATGATGGCGATGCTAAAACTATGAACTCCTACTTTATCTTATTTGTTCTTTGCAAAATATTTCAAAATATTACAATATTGAAAGTTACTTTTGTAGATTTTTGTTTATTGAAAAATATTTTTAAATAGAAAATTATTTGTTTTCAGAGGCTACCGTGCAAACTCACATATACTATTACTTTAACTTCCTACATTAGTTTTCAATACTTTTGATTTCCAATCATTTCTAGTATCTTAACTTAATTTACGCTCAACAAAATGTAGATCAATTTATTATCTTGCCATCCTACAAAAGTGTTCACAAGTTGACAAAAGCTTATATAATAAAAGCGACGAAAAATATATGATAAAAGACATAAGAAATAAAACTAAAGCGCTATCATAAATTACATTTTTACTTGGTTACGAAAGATTACAAGAGCACGAAAAAAAATATTAAATGACGACTACAACACCAAATCTACAATATTAAGGTATATTAACAACACACGACTTATGAGATGATTAGACGCGTGCAGCATGTAACTAAAAGACTGCTTAGGTGTCTCTCCGTGTGTTTCCCATCCGAATGTACGCGTATCTGTGTGTTGCTTTGTTACATGTTGCCATTTTCTGGTACAATTGTCACATGAACGCAAATTAATTATCGCAACAGCGTTGCCACCACATGCAACCGTTAAACATAATAACATACATAAATGATAAAACACAGAAAGGCACAGCATACAAAATCGTAAGTGCTTGGAAGACGCAATGTAAGTAACATGCGTGTTAATTGCAATCAGCACATGCAAGCTTAAGCGCGTTAGGCAGTCAGGCAATCGGGAATTAAGCTAAGCATTGACTTGATCTGAATGGCAAGTTTTGTGCGTGGTCTATACTCAGGACAGTGGGATATGAATTGAAGTAGCCATCGAACAATATAAACAAAAGTGATAACGTACTCAACAAATATGTTGTGTGATGCGGTTGTTGCTTGCACGTTACCGATAAACGCAATTAAAAGTGAATCGAAGTTATCAAAGAGAAGTAAGAAACACAAAAACAATAAAAAATCTCAACCCGACCTATAAAAATAATTAATTTATAGTTTATTGCATGTTGACATACGTATAAATTATGATTTCTAATTCTTCTTTTCTCTCCTCTACGTAATGTTTAAAAATAAATTGAAAACTCCTTTCCTTTTTTCTTCTAACAGCAGTACGTTTTGGCGCCTACAAGTCTGCGCACTTTCTTATATGATTAAGGAGATAAATATTTTTTATATATCAATTGCATAGTTTTTCTGTACAATCATCCATATCGGCGTCTGTATAGTAATCAACAGGTGATAGGAAGAGAGATACGAAATTCTTGCTAAAACATAGTTTTCGCTTAATCAATGAGCATCATTTAATACAAACGCGCATTATGGGCGTTATCCGCATTTAAAGTATTTCGGTAACCCCAACCCTTTCTTTCACTTTTTTTTCATCGGTCATTATGCATTGCTAGGTCGGGTGTGAACACCAGTACGTACGCATATATGGCAAGCAAACGTATCTTTTTTCCTTAAGTTTAGTGATCGGCCACAACGCCAGAATACAGCGGTTAGAGTGGCATATTTAGCGTAAAATTAATATAAAATAAAACATTTTAGCAAATTATGAAGGAATATATAGAATCATTTTACTAGCCAGCTGTCTTGCGGGGGGCCTGCTAGACTTTAGTGTATTTATGAAAATCAGATTTTAATAAAGACTTCCAAGTGTCTGCTGCCTGTGTCCAACTTCAAAAAAGTATCCAGGACATAGTATAAATATAAGGATGGCCGACATTTTCTTCTTTTCATTTTGATGAACTAAATCGTATTAAAGATAGAATAAATTTTAATGAAAGGCAATATTTGAATAAGGCTGAGAAGCATGCAAAAAATTACTTTAAAAATTAGAAGGTTTGCTCGTTCTTGCTCTAAACATCTTAATATTAATCAAGTGGCGCGCGCTTATCACGCTGTTCCTTAATAAAGTTGATGAAATTGTTCAAGATATTCAGAAAAACCGATAGTCTTCATGTTATGATGTCGTTGCCGAATTAAACGTAGTTCGAATAATGTAAAATTTCATTATATTTATTACAAACGATCTATTGAAATTTTAATTCAATGAAACTACAACTGAATAGGCCGAAATTGGGTTGGGGGATGGCTGGTGAAACGAATCGAGTCATTGACAACGGACAATGAAAAGTGAGTGATATGGGAATGATTGTAATCCAAGACGGATTAAGCTGCGAAGAAACGTTGGCAAAGCCTGACTTGGTGCCACAGAAAGTAATGCGTTGTTTTTTGGGGAATTGGAGACGGAATCGTGCTTCAACATCTGCTCGAACCTGAGAATAGGATTGACTCCATTCCCTGCACTGTCATAAAAACGGTCAATTACGATAAAGCGTCCGGGAGTAATTAATAGTAATTTTTGGGCGTGTTCAAAAAAAACGATTTTGCGCACGAAAATACGATGATATTTTACAGGTAAATTGAGTGCATTCGGTTCTCGATCTTAATGCATGAATTTGTCGATTTAAGCGATTTTATAGATGAGAAATGTTTACAAAAGGCGCTATTACCGCTTAAGAGTTTTGTTTTGCCTTTCGGAAAATGAAATCATGGAACTTTTGCAAACCTTTTTCTCACCAATATGGAAAGTAATGTCAATCGACACCTGACCACTTTTGTAGAGGGAAATAAACATCGACTTTTTCGTAACAATTCTAGATATTATACAATGCTTTTACCACAGAGATGGCAGAAGATTGTCCATCAAAATGGCTTACATTTGACTCGTTAGTTTCGCGCAACATGTAAGAAAGAATTTCTTTGAATTTGAATTTTGATTGAAAAATGCCTACGTTTACGTTTGCATTTACTTATTGTATATCCATCGAAGAATTATCGGTCGACATTGCCATAACCTATACGGAATATGTAAAGCTTTTCGACAATAAATTTTAAAGGCTCATCGATATAAAGTAATTTGATAATGAATTCTACGGGCTCACCTACAATCGTCGTTTCACATTAGCATGCAATCTACCACAAAACCACTGGACGATCAAATAACGCAAACATATTTAATTATCCCTTCGTATCGCTCTTTTCAATTAGCACGCCTTGTTAGTGAGAAACAATCGTTTTAGGAATTTTTGACGTTTTGAATCAATTTAAAAATTTTGAAAAAATAAAAATACAAAATAATAATAATAAAAACTAAAGAAAACTAAACGAATAAATTGCAGCACAGTGGATTATTTGTTGTTGATTTGTTAAATTTTAGGAGAAGAAAAATAAATTGCAAATATATTGCATTGCTCTCGGCCTAGTAATAAAAGTGTGTTATTGAAAATGAAAGAATTACCTTCACGTGCTAAAAGATATTCCGAGAAATCTTCAGAGAAATTTCAAAATATATTTAGCTTAAAATTATGTATTAAGGCAGATGTAGGCGCAAGTATGATATACAACGAAGTCGTGTGCTAAACGCATAAGTGCGGCTACCCAAGACTAAAGGCTAAAAAAAAAAAACACGCTTTCTTCCTTATTGCTTTGTTTAATAGCATTAAATCTATTCAATTTTCTCTATATTATTTCACCCTAATCTGTCCCTATTTTCTTTTTTGTCGTGGTATTATATGAATCCAATCACACGCCTACTCAAGTTTTTTCGGTTCTATATTACGTTATCTTAAAACGAAGACAATATATATAGTATGTATACACATAATCAGAGAAAAAAAACGAAACAGAATGTCTCCGGTATTTTGCAATCATATACAGTCGTAGCAAGTTGGAGTTTAACAAATTTATTATGTCAGCAGGCCAAGGTATCACCGCTTATCTTAGTTGTGATGACATGTTTTTTTCAAGAAAATATACAAAAGCACAAATTTTGATAGTATATTGCTTGTGTTTGTGTGGTTGTAAAGGAAAATGCGTTCGACTTTACTGGAAATGCAGATAGACATCCCGGTGCGTATCCATTTTGGAAAAGTAAAAAAAAAGCAAAACAAACACGAATATGTGTCTTAAAAAATAAATAAATTGAGTCGCATGTGAAAAAAGACGCCAACAATTATTGCAAAGTTGTTTTTAAACATATGCGTATGGTTCGTGGAGTCTATGTGTTCCAACGTTTTACAATTTATGCAACTTTGCTTGACATAATTTAAAAGCCTTAACCAAAAACTCTTTACTATTTAAGTTGTTGGATAGTTAGCCGCTAAAAAAAGAGAGGGGAGAAAGAAAAAAAGAAAAACAAAAACTTAACAATAATAAAACCTTTAAGCGACAAATGTTTAGCTTAGTTTGTTGTGATGTTGGGACACTAGAATGGCACAAGTACTGCACTACGCTGTATTGTACCCCCTATAAAAAGTAGTTAAGTAGATTCGTCTTGTTTCACTCCATGTATGCAAAGAAATGTGTTGGTGGTGGCAGAGCTGGGTGCATAATTTTAATGCAATTTAACAGCTTTACAGCTACGCTACAATACGGCAGAGTACACTCTGTTACGGATCATGATGTGTTTCCTGATACATATATATAGATATATATATGCATATATGTATTCTCTTTTCGATGAGCCAGAAATTGCTCTGCTGCTGTTACTCTTACTGTCTTCCTTAGCTAGCAATAGTAGTATAACTTAAGTTGCCGTTGAAAGCCAAAAAGTTAAACTAATGTTTATGTGACGTGTTTCCACACAAGATTTGAGCTCGTTTCTTTCTTTTCTTATTTTTTTTTCTTTTTTGTTCTCCTTCCTCTCCTTCCACCTTTACTTTTATTCTTGTTATTGTTGTTGTTGTCGTTATTGCAGTTTTTAAATGTAAAGCGTTAAATAAGATATCATGTTAAATTACGAGCTAGATTTGAGAATGTACAACAACTTTATTGCATGTTAAGTGTGTGTTTTTAGTCTTTTGGTATGTTTTTCATTCTTTTGTATGTTTTGCTGCATCATTGCTTTATAAGGTTTAGAGAGTTGGTTGTTTTAATGTGTGTGATTAATTTACTAATTGAGGGCATAAGTATGATGTGGTTTTTGAGGGGGAGGCATAGCTAATGTTATAGCACTTTATCTGCGTATATGTCTGGTCGTGTGTATTTGTTGTGTAAAGTAGCCAGAGAAGACCAATGGAAAAATGCCAATGAAGTCAGCGTTTCTTAAAGGATACCAAAAAGCCTTTTTTGGCACTGAGCATGTAGATACTAGGCATCAAGCCTTTTAGTCATTTCTCTTACCACTTTTAAGACCTATATTCGAGGAAGTGTAAGAACCTCTGGTCTAAGTTGAATGAGTGAAAGCTACCGTTACTCATATATAATTTCGACGAAAAAATACAAATATTCGGAGGCGGAATGTTATATTTATTTATACACTTATTAGGTATACAAATAAATTCTGTGCATTTTTTGATAAATCTTAATTTTGATTAAAAACTACTTGTTACAAAGCCTAATAACTAAAATCAAATTTACAGCGTTACTATCCATGGCCTTCTGCCTTCTACCGTGTTGCTCAGTTACTTGTTTATTTTCATTCGTCTCTGTTTTGTTCAAAAATTGACTCAGCAGATTTGAAAAAATATGAACGGTTGAAAAATTGCAACTACAATCCTAAAAGTACATTATATGAGGAAAAATTCAATAAATCATTTTGTTCACCTTCGATGTCCTGCCATATAAACATTGGATAAAAGTTTACTTACTGGGCTGTTTTATATTGAAGGACTGCATCATGAGTAACGTTCACATAGTTCATAAAAGGGTTAATTTTTTGAGGACAACGGTTGACAAGGACCAATGATATCTGTACGGACTCGCTAGCTAAGCTGCAAACATTCTTACTTCAAAAGCGGTCTTCAAGACTTTGGAGAGAATCTACTGCTAGTTTGTTTTTAAATTTTCTACCGTTCAATTTTATTTTTAGCTAAAATTTAGTAATTTACATCTTTTTTGGAAAACACATCCTCAGGCAAAAATCTTCATTTACGTTTAAATGTTCTAAACTTTCTTTCAAATAAATTACCGGATATTGTCGAGTTGACTTCAAGATTATATATCGAAAGGCTGAATTGTTTATAAGGGCCGTCAAAAAATACACTGGCTCAGCTACCAACCACCACTAATTGAAAGTTACTTGTCTAGCGGAGAGGGGCACACTCAAAGACTTATGGGAATCACTTTTCAGCTATTAATGAGCGCCATTAACCATCAACTTTCTCGCACCCCTCTTAATTTGCTGTTCTAGTACAAATATATTTGCAAAATAATGTGCAACCGGAATGATGTTGACATTTATGTGCGTCCACCTCTCCGTGAGCCGGTCTTTTCATCAACCAAATGGTGATGAATTACGTTAATTTAAACTACCAAGCTTGGAGAAACTCCCTTTGGATTTGAATAGAGGATCAAAACATGCAATCGCAAAAGATGATTTAACGCATTTGATTTTTTAGATAACATATTTAAATTCCTTTATGGTAAGTATAACAGCATTTTGGCGACCATAAATACACCTGAATTCGTAGCACTCCCAGAATTATTGAGACTTATTATATATGCATGGGGAACTGTTGGGACTTATTATGTGCACGCCCTATCGAAATCAAAAAATTTAGTGCATGCAAATTTATCGCTTCAAAAATACATTTTAGTTTGCGACGTGAAAACAATCAAGAGTTTCAAAAGGGTTTCTGCATCAGACCAGCAAAAAAACTTAATTGCGAAAGGATTTAAACTTCAATAACAATGCTTGTCGAAATTGCCGTTCAAAGGGTCTGAGGTCACTGCACCAGTTGATGCAACTACTTGATGCAACTACTTTGGATGTATTGTACTCTTTGAGGTTTTGAATCTGTTGTATTGCGCTCAAATGGACATCGTGCAATCTGTTCACCTCGATTATAAAGAAGCCAGGTCGAATTCAGTAACATTAGCGGAAGTCAAGCTGCGCTAAGATAATCGCAAAGGTAGAAAATTTCGCCACAAAATACGGGACGTTGAGTGCCTCAAAAGTATATAAATCGTGTTAACCAGACGTTTAAACCTAACTTATAGGCTTTTAGGCATACATAATAGGAAATAAATGGAGTTCAAGAAGAAATGATCTTGCTAGTTCTAATTTCTTATTATTACCTCAAACTGAAATCATTTATCGCTTAAAAAAAAAAAAAATAGAAACTATTTAGCTTGGAAATAACTTTTGTAACAATTTTCGTGAAATTTATTTTTGCGCTTCATCGAAAGCACTTTCAGGAGCGAAATTCTTTCACAGCACACACTAAAAAGTGTGCACGAGTGTGAATTCATTTAAAATATGTTGATAACACAATGTTCTTTTCCGAAGAAGAAAATTTTTTACATATTTTCATGGTAAGAAATTAATGTTATTATGTTATGCTTAAAATAAAAGTTATGTATATTGTATTTGTTTGTTTTTCGGGAAACAAGCGAACACGACTGCACAACTATTGATTTTAGTACGTCAGTTTTGGCTTAAGAAGCTCACTTCAAGAGTAGAGCACAACTGCATAATGCTATATGTGTGGGTTTATTCATTGCATGTGGCATGAAAAACGTTTAAATAATTGATTACATTACAGTTAGATGAGAGCTTAATAAAAAATAAAAAACAAAAAAAAAAAACAAAAAAGAAAAAGAAGAAGAAGAAGAAAGGAGAGGCCCCTCTCGTCCGTTTGCGGCACGTTTAGAGAAATTAGAACTGAGCGTATTGTGTGCCCATGCTAATGCACTCTTATTGCGCTTGCTACGAACAACAAATAAGTCACTCCATGGGAGATTACATGTTATTGCAGCGCCGGTGGTGCCTATTTAATAGACGCACATATTGTTGCTATTTTCGCTTAAGTGCTTTAGTTCATTCATTTATTTGTGGGTTTTCGTTAGCGAAGGCATCACTATTCATCAATCAAGTGCAGTAAGTGCAATTAATTCTTTCTTTTTTTCACTCTTTTTGTTTTCATTTTTTTGCTTGATGTTAGACAATTTTTCCTAAAAAATATTTTCGGTTGTAATTTCAACTTAAAATACAATTAATCTTTGGAATAACAACCACACCAAAACGTCAACTGTTATGATATTTTGTGTAGGTCTCCATATAAAAAACAATTAATACAAAAGTAAAAGAGAAATTTACCTAAACAATGGGCGTTTGTCGTGGAGAGAAAGAAAGACACAGCGTTACATTAAAACAAAAATCCATACAAATAAAAGCATGCGTTCATCTACCTAAACTTAATGATCATTGATCATATATATTGTTAAGTTTTTATTTGAAAAGTTTTAACAAATATGGGTTGGGTTTGATTGATGTTATAACATATAAAGAGAAATGTTACTGATAAAATAAATCATATCGTAAATATGTTGGTTAGATATTCTGCTAATGCTTCACAACATGTTGCCGATGCTACATGAAAATGTTGATAGAGATTTTAGAGACCTTTAAAAGTACATTCCTATGTTTGTGTGTGTGTGCATGTGCGATTTTGATTCTATCGTAAAGAAGCACTTATCCAAGCCCGTATAAAGCAAAGATATTATGAACTATGTTGATTGTGTTCATCAGACCAATTCCAATCATTTATGAAAGTTACAACGAGGATATAAATGTAAAAAAATAAAAATTTGCGTAGGTACTCTTCCATGCGTGCAAAGGAATGATCAAGGGTTAATCTTCCCATAGATAACGAAAATCTTTGCAAAAATATTTTGCTTATATTATTATTATTGTACCAATCGGCAAAGTAGAGGAGTGAAATCTTTCACCTCACTCAGGGAATGTCCTCTATACGCATAGTTCGTTGACGGTGAAAGCGAAAGAGACAGGGACGCTAATTGGTGTGTGCCTAATCGGAAAATGTTATACCTTTATCGACTGAGCCTGGTCAAATGGACATACACACCTGATGAACATGAATAAATGTTTTTATACATTGCAACTGGCATGCTTTCTTTTTATACGTTGCAACTGGCATGCTATGTTTTTGTACATTCTGCAACTGTTTTTCATTTTATTAAATCTCAATCGAAGTTCTTACTATTAGTTCAAACTTGAATCGGTTTTTCCTCAGAAATGGTTCTAAAGCCAATGAACACGATTTTTTAGAAATGGATGCCCAAGAAGTAAATTCGGTTTCCTATCCAACTTACACAGTAACCCTAACTAACCTACTAAGCCGTCAATTTAATATCTTTGCAGACGTTTTTAATGGGAAACGTGCCGCAGTAATAGCTAAGTGTGCTGGCTTTCATATTCCATTCATATTAAAAATTGGATAAATTTAATTAAAAATTAATTTGTTTGCGAATTAATGCAAATATGCATACTGGACAATTGTTTGGTCAACCGGGCAACTATGACTTATATATACATATAAACATGACCAATAGTCGGGGTACGGATCGCCCACATAACAATACAATACCTACATAAAGAAAGTCTCTGTAAACATATTCTATATGCGTATTATACGCATCACTCAAATGGGGTACTGGATCAGTTTCATTAGTATGCTTTTCGCCACGAGAGCGTGTCAAAAGTCCCAGTAAATACAATTTAGTAATCAGCACAATATTGTGGATCTATCCAAAATTGAAGAGCAAAAGCCGGGCAAGGCTGACATTTTAATTACCTAAATCAGCTTACCCAATAGAATTCTTCACCTATTTTTTACATAAAATACCAAATATGCAGAATTTTTATGTGGAGAAAATATAAAAAATAATATCGTTCAAATTGTATGTAAATAACATGTGGACAGAAAAATAAATGCGAAGTGTATGTTTCAATTTTATGCAACAGAAATTGTAAAAGATAGCTTCTACAAAGCCCACACAACATTTTTACATGCGACAACACTGTTCAAAACTAATTCCGGGACATCCACGTGAACTAATTGAAGACTGAAGGCTTTAATTTTGCGTTTCATGTGGGCAATGAAATAAATGCATCTTCTTTAAAGTAAAGCGTTTTGCAATATTTTGCTGTGAAGGCGGATTCTAAAGATAAACCCTATTTCTTGAGAAGGAAACGCTATACGAATTAACTAATTTTTATAATAATAGTACATGTCCCGAGCACATTATTCTAGCGAAGAAAAAGGGCGGCTAGTTCATCAGTTTCAAAATCGGGAAAAACCGTAAAAATTTATTGCCGCGTCTATGCTTAGAAGAATCGGAGCTGTCCTTCAAAACAATGTTGGTTACACCCGTCATTGAGTGTCTGATTTCTATAAAGTTAAGTAAAAATATTGTTATTTTTAAGTTTTTATATACAACTATCCATATATGTATATTATGAATAGCACAATAAATTTATATATCAAGCCATTAACTATGCGACTTTTTTCAGAAAATACTAAAAATTAAATCTTGTTGCCTTGTGAATTCTTCTATTTTAGATGTGATGTGTTTGTGAATATATACATATATATCTTTTTTCCCTTTTTTTTATGTATGAGCAGCCACTCAGAGGATTTCTCCCATAGGTGCTTCTATTTCTTATAAAAATAAAACTGATTTTGGTTTCAATACAACAAATAGGGTGGTGATTACGAAGTTTATAGGTAGAATGAGCTTGAAGAAGGGTATTCAAAAATTTTCCCACTACTCATACTCGCTTTCTATGTGAAAACAATTTAACGAAAACGCTACGTAAGGAATGGTATTAAAAATGGTCCAATGTGATTTTCAACGAATTTTGTTTTTGGCAAAAACATACAAGTGTAACAAATTTCATTAAAATATCTTGAAAGCAAAATACAAAAGCACATAGATAGTCATGGATAGCAGGACACGTCGGCGTAAACTTAATTTGCCCTTCGACGATCAACTACTAAAGACAAATATTTTAAATATTATTCTTAACCACTTATTAGGTGCACAGATATCAAACGAAACATTGGAATGAATATTAACGAGGCCTGTCTGCAAAAGTAGTCTGGATTCGTCCGGTGATTTATGCGATTACATTAGACGGTGGAGAATTAAATTTAGTCCTATTATTGGGCATAATTTACAAGATATCGCTTTAAAATTTAAAACAAATGTTTAGCAAGATTTTCTTCGACGTGAACGCGATCGAAAATCTTCTCACGCATTTTAATAATCTCCACCATTCAGGGAATGTCTTCGATAAGTGTAAACGGTCAGAAGTAAGTAAGGAAAGAGAATTCTACTGGAATTTCTGCTCGCGAGTTCAGCTAGTATTCGCGAGTCTTACTTGCTCGGCTATGCTGCAGGCCAGTCTGTGCGTTTGCCGTCTTAGGAGCTGTCAAATATTTACCCCAACGCGAATATAATTTTTTAACTGTTAAGTAACGCATCAAAATATGGTAATGAATTGATTTGAAAATATTTTTTTAAGATTTTTTTAGGATATATGTTGAATATCTCTTTATTTCCTTGCATTGCTATGAAGTGTTCATTCTAAGAGCTCCTTCTACCAAAACTATACGTTTTCCTCTGCGCTACCATTTCCTTCCTCGGCGAGCTTTAAAAAAAAAAATAAAAAAAAATAAGGCCAACTTTATTGTTCTAAACTTGTAAATTTTAGTGCTTGGTGCGCTTTAACAGTGATGGTGGGTGATAAATGTCCCCAAAAAGAAAAAAATATACTATAGTGTAATAGCTATTGTGGTTTTTTAGCTTCCGTTGAAATTAGTTATTCACGCGGATGGTATAAAATCACAACAAAAAAAAAAGGAGAGAAAACCGAAACGACAAAAAGAAAGAACAGAAAAAAAACCAATATATTTATTGTGGTCGTCGGATGTTTTGTCGCAAAACCATTTAAAACTCAGTCACCGGAGGGCAACCGTGATTCGTGTATTGTTATTATGGTGTATGGTGTTGTTTGGAATACTTGATACATGCTGTTGCTTTTGTTTTAATGACCGTTGCTCCGCAAATACATACAAACACATGTAAAAAAATTTAAAAAAGTCTGCTATGCCTCTACATCTTTCTGGCGTGGTCGCCTGGCACACGGGAGCCTTACAGGCCGATGTTGGATGGCATGGTTTACTCTGAGCCGTTATTCATTTGCTTATGTAGCTTCGTCATGTGGTTTGCTGGTATTGGGGTGTCTTATCATTTTCTTTTCTGTGTTTAACATGCATTTATTATGTGGCTACTACCACATAGCAATATGTAATGCTTAAACAGCATCAACAGTACCCCAACACTCCAAATCAAATAACTTTTTTTTTGTTTTTCTCGTTTTTATTTCTTTTAAAACATTTAAAGACGTTCAGATTTCATGTAATGTTCTGCTGCTGCTGCTTAGTTTCGTAAGGCGTATCACAACAAAAGGATGAATGTGTCAGAGGTTTTTTCTTTTTGGCGTAAGTTGAATCAGTTGGCGGTTTATGGCCGCTGTTAATGTTTAATGGCTTATTTCGTCGAAATTTGTGTCTCCTTCCCGTATTTTGTGGCTAACATCGACGAAACCTCCTAGAAATGTAGTAATTAACCTGTGCATGTTAATGAACTTAACAAAATGTTTATGCAGATTCTGTATCCATATATTGTTGTTGTGGTTGTTGTAACTCATTCTGTGCATAATTCCTGCTGTTGTTGTAACTAGTCGCAATGGCGACACTGACACAAAACACAAACAAAAAAGAAGTAAAAATAAAATATAAAGAAAATGAATGCACAATAGCAACACATTAGGAAAATGAGGTTGTTTTCGTGTTGTTGACAATCTAATTAGAATGTAAAATAAACAGCAAAGTTTGCTGTTGTTATCGTTGTTTTTGTTGTTGTTGTCTTCAGAAGCAACAATATTGTTGTAAGGTTAGCTGGTGTCTAAGCCATAATAGGCTTATATAGTGCTTGTGTGCTCATATACACATAAGCGATTCGGGTTCAAATGTTTCGCTGACATGTGCTATTATGTCCGATTGCAAGCGGCTGATTTCTCTTAAACAAGTGATGCCAGGAGACCGGAATGTAACACGTATAAGTTCAGTAAGGTTTTGCTTTGTACAATAATCTGATATCTATGAACCTAACAAGCGTATATTATGTGAAATTGGAGTGTGATATAAATAATGTCCTTTAGCATCAAATGAGAAGAATGAGGAGAATGAGTTCAAAAGCTCAAGTCGATGAAAATAATCTCTTTTAACAGTAGACTCGTTATCAAGATCTGTTTATGAAACGAAATAAATAATGAAAAAAAAATACGTAAATTTTCAATTGATCGCTTTGTATTCGTCGGTCGTAAAACGTACTCTTTGCAGAATACAGCAAATTGAATCGTGGCGTGAAACTACTTTTCGCATTCTCTTGGTTTATTTTAAGATCGGTATATTTGACAAACTTTAGCCATCAACATTACAAAAGTCGCAAAAGAAGGACTCGAATATCTTTGCGGTTTACAAATCATCTCTGAAAAAGCTTTATGCAAAAAATGCTGTAATCATCTTATTTTTTATATTAGGGCCATTGTAAATTTTTCGGAAAAAACACTTTTTGTAAACTTAGCAAACGCATTAGGGCTCGTAGAATATGTAGAAAAAAATTCATTAACTTACAGACAGTTTTTCTTTAAAATTTCGTGCTTTTACCAGAAGCGCTTACATATATGAAAGTAGCCTTTGTTGAAGAGCTTTTTAATTTCTTTATTTATTTATTTCGCTATGAACACCGATAATAACGCATAATAAAAATCTAAGTACAAAATGTCATTTCTGACCTCCCTAGTGAGCTCACAAATCTCTTTAGAAAGTAATTATAGAGCAGATTAGGATTTACGTATTTCAGTGACATACTTTAAAAATCGATTAACTAATAACAGCGGTTTGAGTAGAATAAATGTTATGGTTATGCATATTTTTATAAGCGAAGCGTTTTAGTAATTAACGGGCTAAGGTGCAATCTGAGGTGGAATTATATTCTATTTTAGACAAATTTTGAATGCCTGGATAGCCCAGCGAACTAACCCCAGTACAAAGCAATAAGATAAAGAAAATTCCCACAACGATAGAATTTTCAATCTAACATACGCAATCACATTTTAATACTAAAAGTATGCCTTATTCGGTAGAAAATAGAAGCTTCTCATTCTTTAGGTATAAGAACGCAGTTTAAACGTTCTTTGTTGGTTTTTTTATTTATTTGAGTTGAAATTTGAGCAGCTTGCGCGCTGCAAAGCCGCTTGAGCTGTAGACTGCTCCAAAGAATAGTTGCGAATCTGCTGTTTTTTAATATTTGTATTAAGGAATATATTTTAATATTTGAATATGTGTCTAATAACCTCGTGAAATTTTTCTCTTATTATTTTTTCTTGAAGGCTGTTACAATGGCCTTTACCCTTAATATGTCAATAAATCTCATAACGTCCTTTCATGTTTGATAAATCGATTCTCTATTTAGAAAAAATTTTTGAACATAACGAACTCTAAATATAAAAGACTAGACACACCGTGGACATGGCAAAAACGGAACGCAGGAATGCGTGAGCTTAAATTACTTTAAGCTCAACTCCTGTAACTGTTACGCTTCGGGAATCTATTAGTGTAAGGTATATGTGCATATACATGTATACGAGGAATGTTAAAAAATAAAAAGAAGACTTTTCAGTTTTCTCGAAAAATATTTATGTATTCATCAATACCTATTTTATCTCTCTCGAAGTAATCTCCCTTAGATGTAACACACTTGTATTAGCGCTTTGTCTTTTTTTTATATGTTTATATAATATATAGAATCCCCATATAAGTCCAAAGACTAGGCTTGAAGAAAAATATGACTTGCTAAGAAGCATGCCCCAAGAACATCTAACAACCTTAAAAACATTGTTCGTTACTTACGGTTACTTACGGTTCAATTTTGCGAAAAATTTTTGTTACTCACCCTGATATTATGGCTGACCACAACAATAAGACTCGCTTCGGTCAAAAATATTACAGCAGTATATGGTTCGATTTCTAAAGCAGGAAAAACTATTAATGTTACCGGTAACTAATAATCGGCAGACTAAAATAATTAAGATATTTACCTAAGTGGCAGAAACTGAAAAACAAAAGTTTCCATTACACGCTTCAAAAATTGATTATATTTTGTTAAAATGCGACTCTGTTCTCACCGGACCTTTCTTTCATATATTATCTTTTTTCTATTCATTCGGCATGTTTTGACCCAAGCACGAATCCCTTTGAAAATGTTTCAGCTCGGAACTCTTTTGCGACCATTTCCCATATAACAACCCATTTTAAAACGTCACCCTGTCAATAACCGTAGGGTATTTAATGGTGCACCTAGGCACACTATAGTGTTTTTACTTGTTTTTACTTACAATGGCTTTAAGGTAACATTTTAAAGAGAAGTATGTTCAGTGTGTACATTAGAGGTCAAGATAAAAACCCGCTTATCTGTGTCCCCCATGAACCAATTTACGGTTTCAAGTGACTTTTACCGGTTTTCGTATCCATATATTCAAAATCAAGCCACTGTGGTCCAAGGTTTTAATATGAAATCCTCAATAACTGTGCCTGCATAGTGTATTGCCGCAATATCCCAAGCAAATTGAACACATAGTTTGCTTTCCATTATAGCAGCAAAATCATATTGATTCAAAAACTGGCCGTGCGCGCTACGCGATATTGCTCACATATACACTATTTGATCGCAAAATTGTTAAAGCGAAAAGTTGGTTTGAAAATTAATTTTTTTAAAGCAGAAGACATTATTGCAAACAAACTTTAGATCGTGGCCAGATCTTCTATCTTTTACAAAAAAAAAAAATAAAAAGATTATTCTCATTATTTGTGATAATTTTACAATACTTAACATAATATTCGTAACTAAGTAGCAATCTTCAACATCATTCTGTTGAGACTGTTGAACTAAAAAGTGAATGGAGGCAAAATACAACACCTCCACGCAAAGCAAGAACATTATCAGCCTTTCATCCCCTCTATATTTCGAAAATATATTTTAACCAAGTCCTGCTCAGGAATAACGTAAACAGGCAAGTGTGCTTAAACAATTAAACAAAATGAAAACATTAATTTACTTCACTAATTTAAACAAGTAAGAACATATAGTCAGGCAAGCGCGCAATTAGATACCATACACATTGTCTAACACAATTCTTATTTTTATTATAGAACACAAAAATTATATCTTGTTTCAATATAAAGGCATATTTTTCACGTGCGTATTTATGGGGAAGCGGGCCCAAAACGCAACCTAATGTAGTACAAGTTTAATCCTTATATAGGGCAGCATCCAAAAATAGGTAGATGGTCTATATTTTGTAGAGTTCATGTTCGTATGAAATTACTATAATATTATAGGACAATATCGATCATCACACATTAAAACTTGGTCTTTTCTGCTCTGCAAAGGATCAATTTTCGTGAAAATCGTTATTAGTGTAGGACCCAAAATATAAGCCGATTTTTATCGTGAAGCATTCAAAATTGTATCTTTTTGTCGTATGAACATAAGTTTTCGTTGTATGAGAGGGGTTCTAAAATTTTCCCAGCCAATCAAAAGTTTTCATACCAATTTAGAATGCCGAAATATTACTATTTAGCCACGTTTTCCGAGAAATTTTGAAAATTACAATTTTTTTCCATATAACGACTTTTCAGAATAGAACGTTAAGGCAACTGATCCGAACCATTTTCAACAGCTTTCGTCCTTGGATCACGTTACTGTACCAAATTTCATCAAAATATCTCAAAAATTGCGTCCTGTGGCTTGTATAAAAATTTACTGGGACGGCCGTCAGACGGACAGACGGACGGGCAGGCTTAGTTAAATTCAAATCATGATTCTGAATCGATCGGTATCGTAAAAAATGAGTCCATCTTAAGCCCTTCTACGTGTTACATACCATAGCACTAACTTAATATACACTGTACCACAAGTGGTATAGGGTATAAGAATCAAATAAGTATTCATTCATTTTTCAAAAAAAAAAGCAAGTAAGAAAATTATATTTGGTTGCGACCTGAAGCTTCTCTCTGGATGCTGCAAGCGTTTTGACAAAAGAACGAAATTCTAACATTCTATAATACAGTATGCCATTGCCAATTTGTTCTATTTTTGTGCAGGCTGCAGTACCAACGAAAGAATATAAATGCCAAAGTTAATCGTTGTTTATTATACTCTCTATACCACTTGTGATACAGGATATATTAAGTTTGTGCCGACGTATGTAACACAGAAAGGCTTAAAATGGAACCATATTTTATTATTTACCGACCGATTCAAAATCATTTTGCTAATCGATTTAATCTTTTTTCTCCGTCCGACGGCTATTCATATAAATTTCGAGCTATTTTGATGAAATATGGTACACTGACAAAATTTGGCTCAAGGACGACCGCTATTGAGAATAGTTCGGATCGTTCCTATAATGCTGTATCTTGAAAAGTCCGTAACAACTGAAATTTTTTTTGTGTCAAATTTCAAAGCGATTGAAGCATTTTTGCGACAGGGAAAGTGCTTACCACTGACAGTACGCAGACAAACACAAGCGGTCAGACGGACAGGCACACTTAGCTCGGTTAGGACTTTAATGCTGATTATGAAAATATATGTGCGTTGTAGGATCTCTGAGATCCCCTATCTTTCGATGACGAGTACAATAAAAGAAAGTTTCCATTTAAAATGTGAAAGCTGGAAAAACTTCCTATATGTGTCGGCACGGGTTCATAATGCGTATATACTCACAAATATATGACATATAATTTTATGAAGTAACCTAACTTTTTAATGAACTGCGCGTATACACTTTTGGTTGTAGCAAACTGTATGACAAATTTAGTACACGCGAAACTCATTTGTGGCAAAAGACGCCTTCAAGTAAGAGCGTTAATTTGTTTTTAAATGGCTTTTATGCAAAGAAAATAAATTGCTTATCCGGGTCAAATGAAAGGTACAATGTTGCTGCAATTTGAGAGGTTTTACTGAAGGCACATGTAAGCGGAAATGGTAATATTATGAAATCCAATCATTCCAATAGTAAATTTAAAATTGAATATTTTACAGATATTTGTACATTTTCTGCGGTCTTCCTATTGATATAGAAGAAAGCAAAAACACAAGAATGTTTTTGTTCTTTTCCCTCAATTATATGCCGTAATTGCATTGGTTTACCCAAAAATGAGATGAGCTCCATCTTCGTTTTGTTAATGACCATCTTTCATTTCTTTTTCCTAATGTTTGGTGCTTTTATAAAATTTAACACCTTTCCAACCTCTTTGTAGCTCTCAGTACGGTTTTTGTTTAAACTCATAAGAAAAACAAAGAACATTATCTTATGCATATAAAGGTGTTATTTAGAACAAATTCATGATCTAAATAAATCCGTATTAAACATCAGCGCGCTCACTAACTCACCACCAGCACCACCACCGACAGCAACAACATTACTTATAGACCGCAAAAGAAGAAGAAATTTAACCAACCATTATAAATATTTGCAACATATGCTGTTGCATAAAGTGTTTTTCCAGCATTTCTTCCCAAACCAATCCAAAAACAGAAAACTAAACCATACGAGAAAGCATATAGAAAAAAAAAGTAGAAGAAAAGAAAGGAAAGAAAAACATTATCACAAAGGTCAATAAAAAAGAGTAAAAACTGAATTACACGTGACTTAACCACATATGGAGCTGTCAGTGAGGATAAGAGAAATATGCAACCGAAATAAAAGCAAAAATACCCACAACTATAGATTTCTGAATGCAATGAACACATTCATATGGAACCCACAATCTACGTTGGTAAACAAATGGTGCAACGATGAAGCCAACCGATCATGCGTTACCAAATATGGTTTACTAAGCTATGGTGGTTTATGTGAAACAAAATCATCCAACCAACCAAACAGTACTAACCAATCGTAGACACATGTGTGTGTGTGTGTGTTTGTGTGTGTGTGTGTGTGTGTGTGTGTGTAAAGCTTTATTTTTCAATACGGCCGACCAATACCTAAATATTGTTTTGAAGCGCGCATCAATGCGATATTTAAAATTTATGGTCAGTGTAGGCAAGTATTACAGATTATATGTTGAACGAAAGCTTTTAAGATATGAACAAAGACTACGTATGTGCGCATTAAGACTAAAAACAACAAAAATGAAAAAGTCCGACTTAAAAGTCGCTACATATATGCATGTACGTATGTATCGTGCGCATGAAATGAGTAGCCGAGTACCTCAGTAGGAAAACGGATGAATCTCTAATCGCTAGCGAAAGGAAAGGACACCCTAAGAAAATGAAGAACTGAATCATTACAACTTTGGCTATGAATGCTTCAAATGAAATAATTTATAGCGCAACTCGTTCCTGAAATCATTCTTAATCACATTTATTATATAACATAGAAATGAAGTTGCCATTACGTGAATAATTTCGTTCAGTGTAATTGACGCAAATGTGTTGTGTGCTCTATGCTTAAGACATTAAATTATTAAATATTATGGGTGTTGAGTTAGCGCACGTTTTAAGGTTTTTCTTTTTTTAATGTATGGATGTGCTTGCTCGCTTATCTTAAGTGCTGTTGCTACTGGGTTTAAGGTAATGCTACCGACATGTCAAAATTAGCAAACTATCAACAACAATTCAGAGAACTTGATACTCTTCGTGCATATGTGTGGAAAAACGTAAAAGAAGAAGAACAATAATAAATTAAAACCAAAATTAATTGTAATGATAGACTAGCCCATCACCATTCACCTGATCAAAGAGTTTAAAGTACGAGTTAAATGTTTCAAGAAACACAAAATGTATTTCAAAAACTTTAGCAGAAATAATTTAAAGCCTTAAAACAATTTTAAGTTCTTCCATTACTAATAAATGACACAGTTGACATTAATTTACACAAATCCTTTGAGCATTGACAAAAAACACACCAGAGAGTCCCATGGTTAGCAATCAAGTACATACCGCAAGGCGACAAAAATGAAATGAAATGATTGCAGATTACACATAGCAACGTGTCACTGCAGTTGTCAACAACAATTACTACTGTAACGACACACAACACGGTAACAATAAAAAAAAAAAACAAAAATGAAAATACACACACCAGGTATCAGAGATCAGCTTAACAACTAAACATGAGACATACAATACTACCTACCGAAAATACTCTTTACCCATTTACTCATTCGGTTAGGCGGTGTGTTGTTTCATCAGAGATTATTATTGCAGAAAACTTGCAAAGCATCGAGAAAGTAGGCTCGGGATAAGAAGAGACCTTTCAATTGCCAACATTGAAAACCAAATGACACCAAAATATGCGTTTGACTAACTGACAGACGAAGACGGGAGCGGTAGCGACGGCGGCGGCGGTCAAGTGACGACAATCAAGTGACAGAAACACTCCAACTATGTGCTGTTTAAGTAAGAGTATATCTAAATGTATGTGCGCATGTGTTTGTGTGTGCGTCGACCATTAAATGAATGACATGATATGCTACCACAAGTGACAATTGTTTGGCAGCCATAAAAACTATTCAGTAAACCATTGGAATAACCAATTTAGTTGATCCATATTTTCTTTTTTGCTTTCTCTCTCTCTTGCATTTTGCTGTTAAACATATGTTTTGCACAAGAAAAAAGGAGGTTACACATAAGGCCCCTGATACTTGATCTGTGTGACTGTCAAGGATAAATTTTTACAATGCATAGCACATAACACACATGAATTACTTGCAATAAATAGTGAAATGTTGGCCTCTATTACAACATGGCCAGACTCTCAACCTACAATTTACTAATATAATGTATAACTGGGCACACAATTGAGTTGAGCTAGGTGATAAAGGCAGGGAAATTTTCTATTCAACTAACTACTAATGCGGGTGTTTGTTTATTAGCCATTTTATATCATAGACATGTCAACCATATGCCTATATGGAGCATTTTATGTGAACCACGCAGTCGAAGAATAGTGAAATTTATTTTATTAATAGTTGATATTTGGTGGCAGCGGTGTCGCTACATAATATTATTGACAATATTTTTTTAAGTTTTTACAACTTTGTGCTATAATTCTGAAATATTGCTTATAACTAAAATGCGTGTTTATACTACAAATAACTCAATCCAAGTAGATTCTTTATTACTCTTTGTAAGAGTTTCTCATATATGTAGTCTATGTTACCCCAAATAATCGACTTGCCTTTGTTCCTACAATTTTTAATATAGTTATCCCTCCTCCTCTACGATTCGCAATTATTTTAGTGGGTGATTCTATTCAAGCGAATATTTTGATAATTAAACGAAGCGTTTCACGAAAATTGTCTTCATTATTGCTTTCACTTCCCAGTACAACTAATCGTTTCTTCTCTCATAAATTCTTTCTCATAAATTCATGTAACTATTAAAGGAAAGTAATCATTCACTTCCCCTACGCGGCGTAACACGGGGATAATCAGAAAAAAGAGGCTAAAGAGATAGGAAGTGGCCGAATCCTAATGGTGTGTGGCGAGTAGACAAGGGTTATGCCTTCACCGGCTGAGTACTTGCAAATATGGTCAAATCGCACTGAGATTTGGACACCGCGACCACTTACTTGGTAGCCGCAGCACTTGTCTGCTCAGCTATGCGGTGGCATAAGCCATCTTCAAAATCTTTTAGTTTCTTTGTTTAGAACTAGGATAAGATTATGTGATAAAGTTGAAATTCAACCTATAAAATTAAAAAATTCTCATAGGATTACAATGTTGCGCCATTTAATTAAATGATTTCCCGAGTATGTGTAACTTTAAACCACATGTCGTCCATGTCCATATTCTCCAAGTTAAGCTCACTAAAATGTCATCAACACCAGTAAGTTTTTATTTTTGTCTGATTGACCACATTTTCGAAGTGGAATTGTCCCACGACATATTCAGCTCAAAATTTGGATCAAACAGTGACCTCTTTTATATGCAAAGTAAGCTGCATCTTAGTTGTGTCGCTTCATATATTCACTGCATAGGCCGAAATGTGTGTTAACTTTTTTTAAGTTTTTATATACATGTATTTGACTGACACGATATGCGATGAATATTAATAACTATCAATGAATTGACAGAGAGAGAGAAAAAGAGAGAGAGGAGGGTGCAATGAAGAAAAGCCAATCAAGATTTTGACAGGCTTAACTTATATCAGATCAAATTATGTTTCTGATGATGAAATTGTCCGCACACTTATCTATAGTATATAGGACGCCAATAGACAACGGTACTTGATGAGAAGTGTACCAATTTTTAGTGCAAAGAACGCCCTTAGTGGTTTCACCCAGTTCGAGTTCAAAACACTTAAACCAAACGAAGCGTAGAAGCCGTCAATAGGCAGTCAATGCTCTCTGTGAGAATTTCAGATGTAAAACAGAGGGAGAGTCAACCTTGCTGTTTTCGGACACAAAACGACTTCTTCAGATTCCCGGGTAGCACATTCGACATAACAGTAATCTGCCTGAAAGAGGAAACGGTTGTATTGGTACGTCATCACCAGATTCCTTTACTTACTTTTAACAATCATAATTTACTTGGATTCACAAGATTATGAAAATATATATAAAATATTTGTCATAACTAAAAAATATATTCATTCCTTTATTTGACACTGATTTTGATTTTAATAAACAAAAGATTTAAGCTTTTGAGTTAGTCTATTTTTATTTTCATAGGACTGCTTTTTTTCTTAAAATTCATTGTTTGAATTTAAAAAAGTCTAAAAATAAAAACTTTTCCAGTTTTCGCTAAGATTTCTCCCGATTTAAGGCAGCAAAATCTTTGTAACTAATTCTTGCATAACGCTACTCTGCGCATAATCTGTTCCACGTACAAAAAATTGCCTACAAAGAACGGAAAAAATTCATATCATTTTTTTTAATTGCTTGTATTAAAAAAAAAAAAAAAAAATATGGGACTTACCCTTCAACAGCATAGTATATATTTTTATATAAAATAAAAGCAAAAGAAGCCAGGGGAATAAGGAAGTGGGAAAAAAACAAAGCATGCTTGGTTTTCTACGCTTTCTAGATCAATACCGACGACAATGAGCTTAATAGATGATCATCTTCACCAATTTTGACTTCGTGAACGGCTGCAAGTACTGCAAGATCGACTTTGACTTCACGCAGCTGCGAATTCAGAGGCAACCAGAGCATGAAGCTTTCTCTTCACAATGTAATCTGAACTGCCACGTTACCCTTTTTTTCATTGCTAACACTTTGCGACATAAATGACAAGCAACTTAAATCTTACATGACGTGTAAGACGAATATAGTTCTGAAAGTATTATAATGTTATACTGCCGACTAGTATCTCGTTTAATGCCGTGGAAAGAAAAGAAGTCTTAAAGACTTACTTTAACTTCTTACTTTACTTTAACTACTTACTTCTTTTTATAACTTACTTTAAATATTACATGAAGTTTGAAACATGTTTTACATACTAGCAACGAATCTATAGTTCATCATCATCTTGGGCTTATAAAAAACAATAAAGAGTGCGTATCTGATCCGCTGCACAAATGTTTGGGCGTAGAATTTTCTACAAAGTACTTCCTCAGCGCTCCAAGGGTGTTTTTAAACCTTTCGGAACGTGTAAGTCCATGTTGTTCTTAAATTAAATTACAAAACACAGAAACTTATGATAATCACGGCATAACATTCACTTTCAACGGACATGATATTACAATGACTTTGCGAGGAAAACATTTGCGCTTACATTCCTGAACATCAAGTAATTCATTTTGGTAGTATTTATTCTTTTATTCTATTTTGTCAACACTGCCCGAACGTTGCGAGCACACTAATTTCATTCATTTGAAGAAAACTCTTTCAAGAAATTTCGGGCTTTTTGGACGCTTGTTGTCACTTTTTGATAGTGAAAAAGGTGAGATATGGGG
Source organism: Glossina morsitans morsitans (assembly GCA_001077435.1). Classification (NCBI taxonomy): domain Eukaryota; kingdom Metazoa; phylum Arthropoda; class Insecta; order Diptera; family Glossinidae; genus Glossina; species Glossina morsitans. The sequence goes on along the minus strand of CCAG010008570.1, from coordinate 19,259 downwards.
CGCCTTATAAAAAAATGCTGTTTCGATTTTTTGACTGTCAAAATTTGGTCTCTAAAGAAAGCCAGATAACTATCTCCTAGGAAGAATTTTCAATCACCTTAATCCACATCTTTTGCCTTTTCATATACATGTCTAGCTAACTCGCCTTCACAGGATTTTTCAAACTTACAAGAGTTCAAAAAGACTATTAAAGCTTAAATCTATATAGTTACATCGCTCAAACATTCAAAAGCTGAAAAAATCTCGAAAAAATTTATTACAAGCTGGGGAAATTATTCTTTATTAAATCAACAATATATATGACTGTGCTGAGCGCTACGAAAGCCAAGAAGAGGTTGCATTTACACGTACGGGCAGCCGCAGTTATCACAATTTGTTGTATAAAGCCAACAAGAAAACGTTCGTTTTAAAACCAAGCTGTTTTTTCCACACGCCATCCACCTCTAGTGACAACTAAAGCGAAATGGCAAAACTACTTGCAAATAATGATGGCAACGAATTGCTAAGAAGCACCCGACACGACGGAATATACGATTAAAACTCTTTCATCATTGTTGTTCTCATCCTCTCTCAATATTAGTAACTGTTAGGCACTGATATGTCTAATTGTTAATATTTACTGACCGTCAGTTAAAATTGGGCGCTTTTCAAATAAATTATATATGTTCCGCAATCACTTTGCCTCAATACTGGAAATTACACAAAAAAGAAGTGATGTCTATTAAAGAAGAAACAACTGAATCTTCAAGTTAAAGTAGCCAATACTACAAACAACCAAACAAATGTGTTGTATTATGACAATGAGTATATATATGTTCTACTATAATCTCTTCTTTCCTGTTAAATTCCAAGATGCAAATAAACTCGAATGCAATAGTAAACTAAATATTTTATTTAGTTTATAACTGAATTTCGAATCATGTCGTTTTCGTAGATTTTCTAGGCGGATAGAGGAGAAGAGACGTTTTCTTAAGAATTCCTTAGGCAATTACAATGATTTTATCGTATTTTAATGCCGAAAAAGAAAACTGGCAAGTGAGTCTTATGAGCCGCTATGTATGTCACATAAACTATAACTGATGTAAATATGGGCAACTCCAAATACATGCCTTTAATGGTGGTTAGATCAATCAATAATGTCATTGATGATGATATTGTTACCAGTGGTATGTTTACTGTTGTCCTCATTGCATGTAGGAGAAACGAACTGATGTGGCTTATGACACGACTTAAACTCAATATTTCTTCTTTTTACGAGCATTTGTCTTTCAAAATTTAAAATAGTTCGACAATATTCCATTTTACTTACGTGCCTGACTTTTGTACACTGCTCAAGTTCAATTCGTTGTAGTTGATTTTTTCCTTTTTTTTACTATCATTGTCGAGGAATGGGGGCTATGTTTATTTTTTATTCCTTTTGCAAGATAGGAAAAGGCAGACATTAACGAGATGGTAGAATGGTAACGATTCTCTTGATTAGTGAGGTTTTAAAGCAATTTATTTATACATTACTTGTCTCTATCCCTCCGTACATCAGTCCTTTTGCTTTTAGAATCATTAAAATCGGGAAAAAATATTGAAACTTAACAAAATTATTCTTGAAACAGTAATACGAACCGATCAAAAAAGTTCCATCGTGTTAATAACATTGGAATTTTGCGAATTCGGTGTGGGATCGTACTTGTGCGGAGTTATTTTCAAGGGTATATATAGTCTTTCTATGTTCCTTTGTTCTTTAAACCGGTCACAAGTAATGCAAAATAAACGTTAAAAACATTTAAAAAAATGTACCGAAGACCCCACAATATTGGATAAACGCCGTAGTTTCCAGATATGCTTTGAAATCACTGTTACATCTTATATCTAGAAAAACAAACGTAGGAAGACAATATCTTTCTTTTCTTCATAACTCATCGTGAGTTTAGCTTTGAAAATCGTCTACTAAACGGACGGAAGTCTTGCCCCACTATTATCAAGAAATGATACAGCGATTACACTAAATGTCTAAAGTTGACCTCTCGTATTTTTTTCCCTAAAAAATGCTCCGAAATCGTAAACGCTGTATATACGATTGATTATACAACGCTCAAGCAGAGATAAAGACACCTCAACACCATGCCAAAGTTAATGATAGGCATTAAGAATTCGTTCCAAGCCAAATAAAATCCTCTGTGTTTTTTTTTTATTATTCTTGTGCCATTGTGCCAGTATTCGTTGCATTACATTAGAAAGACAATTGTTGTCTCTATTTTCATAATGATTGATCTGAGTTTAAAGCGAATTTGTTTATTGTCTATCCCTAATCGAATTGACAAGTTCAAGAAAATTGTTAAGCAGCAGGAAACTCAGTCAATAAATCAATTTTTAAATGTAAACAAAAATGAAAAAGGTTTCAAATGAATCTTCGCAAGTTAAACCTTTAAGTTCATCAAGATTTTTAAATATTTATATTCAAGAAGGAACTATGCATTGAAGGAGGAGTAAACTTGCATATCAAATGAAAAGAATATGTGGTAATCAGTTAATTAATTCCACATTAACATGATGACAATTATCATCCGTTATAAGGTAAGAGCGTAAACACATTCTACAAGAAAGTAAACTAATTTTAATGTGTTTGGCAATAAAAAGAACGATGGTAAAGCAATGCTGTGTCTTATCATAGCAAAAAATGTGGTAATGTGCAAATGAAAGGTGTGGCGGCCAACATTGCGTATCTGGATAAACAAGAACACACAAATGTCTTAACATACCATACACACATAAAATATTCAAATGTAGCGTATTTTGCCAAAGCAAAAAATCAGTCAACCAAACACCACCTTATATCAAAGCAATAGGTATTGGGGTAATGTTGTTAAGTTAACGATCGAAAAATTCGTATAGTCTTTTAAGATCAAAAATGGTATGGCATGCTACAAGAGAGGAGATCAAAGCAAACTAAAAAAAAAATACCAAGAATGATCTGCTACGACACCCGCAGCAAGATATATAAGGCTGTTTATGATGAAGTAACTTGGAAGTACAAACACACGTACAAACAGAGTTGAGTATCCGAGATTTTATTTTACAGATCAACATAGACAACACAGACAACAAAGTTGACGAGGTAAACGAAAACGAGCACAAACACTACATGATTGACAGAATTAGAATACGAAAGCACGTAAACGATGCGCGATTATTATTAAAATGACCCACTTAACGCCCAAATAACTGCCACTGCTGCCTGCCAGGCTGCCAGTCCGCTCATGCTGCTTATTTATGCTGCTCTGCATTCTGGTGCTCTGCTCTATAAACACCATAGTCATTATAAACTTAAGTTGTGTGTGCGCTTGCTAGCTTAATCTAGCTCAATAGCAAAACTGTCTTTAACCATTTGAACAGTCATTTGTTTATTTGAAACTGCCTAAATGTCCGTCTGCTAGACTTTTGCTAAAAAAAAAGTGAAGGCGTAGTTATATATATACTCATGGCAACAATACTTATAAAAACCGTTAACAGCAAAATTTTACGTGAAAATTCCAAAAAAAGAGAAAAGAAAAAAATATGTCGCCTGAAAAATGCAAATCAAATCATATCTTAGGATTCCACAACTTATTACCACCAACTGTCTTACTGTAGCAACTACACAGTTGACATCGTCATCATTGTCATCAACATCATTATCACCAAACTTACTCACCGTCTCAGTCAGCAGTCAAAAAGTAAAGTGGTATTTCTGTTTTCTTTCGCTGTAACTAGCGTAAAAACTAAAAAACGATCACTTGGTGCATTGGATGCGATAACTTTCTAATTGGAATTTTCAATTTCGTATCTGGTAGTGGTGTGCGTCTGTGGTCGAAGAATTGTCTTCACACCCGAAAGCATTGGTGCGTAAGTGTGCGTGTGCGAAACAAATAATTTGTTGTAAAAATACGCAAATTGTATGTCGCTTATACTGCAGCAATATGCAGACAGAACGGCCTTTTTACAAAATACCGAACATTTCATATCAGCTGTCATAGTTGATTTACATTCCGAAGAAAGGCGTTTATGTGTATTTACCGCTTATACGTGTATGGCTTGTGTTATAACGATAAAGTCATGTTATTTGGCGAAAAGTACCATGTACACCCCTTAACATACTAGCAATAGCGCACAAAATTAAGGTGAAAGACAGGATATCTACTGGCTCTAAAATTTTCATGGACTTGAAAACTATTTATTTACTTTCCGTCAGCTTCATCTGAACTAAACCAAGAGTTGCTGTTAGAAGATATAATGTATTATCAGTGATTTTTTTCTAGAACAATTTGAAATACTTGCAAAAACTCCATAGCTAACATGTTACATAGGATTCTGTCAGCATGAAAATGTTTCACTTGACATCTAAAAGAGAAATGGATTATGTGAAGAGAGGAGTAATGACGAACGCTAACTGATTCGGAGAGTTCTAAAGGCACGTAAATATCCTATAAAGACTATGAAAATCATATAATTGAAGATCATATAATGAAGTTGAAAGATGATGGTGTAATAGTAACACACATAGCTACACACTTAGGTAAATACGCAGGAAAATTTCGCGTTGAGCACAATTTATGAATTTTGCTGAAAGATAAATTACTTCCTAAAACTTGCGATTCGAGGAAAATAGCCATCTAACGATTCCGTAAGCTGATGTGAAATTCGGAAACAATATATGGAGAGCCTATTCTTCCTACAACTATTTATATATCAGCAATATTTCGTTTAAAGACTTGAACGAAATTAGAAACGGAACAGTTAGATTTCTTGTAAGCTTTTCATACTGCTTTACATTTAATAGCCACCAATATGGACAGTAAATAAGAGGTTCCAATAATAGGCTCTAGTTCCCTTTTATATATTGTCCAAAGAGAAGTTTATACAAATTGCTTAAAGCTTTGATAAATATTCGTATACCCCTACACCATATCCCGAATTTTAAAATAAATGAAAAAACGAAGAAGAATCTCCCAAATGTCTTATGCCATCAAAGAGTATTTGTCTCTGAAAAAAATAAAAGTCGCCCAGTACCAAAGCACACAACTAAAATTTCGTTACGCAAGATACTTAAGCACTACCAGAAAGCGCGTCTGTAATTCTTAAAAATATTTTGTACATATACTTTACGCCTTTTCCATATCAGAAAAAGAACAAATAAAAAACTTGTGGTTGGTTGTGCTTAAAACTTCAAAAAAAAAATCTAAAAATATGATACTTCGATATTTTCTGGTAGTAGGCGAGGCTTTTTTCTTGCATTTGTGCGTAGTGCCACAGGACCACTGTACGTGTTGTTGTTTGATCAAAAAAATGTAATTAAGTGGTTTTGAATTGAATGGTTTTTCATGTTAAACTTTCGATAGGCGCCCGTTGACCGATTTTTCCCATTTTAAAAACAAATATTGTACGCATTCCCTACGGAAAAAATCTTTCCCACACACATTTATTTATATACACTTCCAATGAAAGAACGTTTATCACACACGCTGACATCACAGACGGACAAACGAATGAACTAAATCGACGCAGAATTTAATACTAATCAATTTCCTAATCTTCATTGGTGGATATAAAAATAAACTAAGTGAGCTGGAGCTAAGTTAGATGTCTATCGTTCCCGGCAACCATAACGTCATCCACTTTGCACAACGTTTCGTAAGAGACAAAGCGGTTTTTTCCACATTTTAAAAGAGACTTTAGGGCAAAGCCTGCGATCCCCTAATTTTTTAAATGAGTGGAGCGGTCAACAAATAACTGATTGTGATGTAATACCTCAAATTTGTCTTTCAAAAATGAAAACCACTGGAACCATAACTCCAACTCCAGTTATATATTTTCCTCCAAAAAAACTTATGCTCCATTTAAACGAAGTTGAGAAATGATTTGTACTCGACGATTTGAGAATAAGAGGTGAAGCTTACCCGCTTACAAAGGTAGCTGATATTTCAGATATGTTGCTCATGTCTCTCGCCCCCTCGACCGTTTTGCAAGACATTATACTTTTAAAGCTGCTCCAAAACACAAAATCCTTAATCAAATTGTCATTATTTCATGCCATGACACTCTTAATAAATATGTTTGTTGAATTGTGCTTTCTGCTGCTGCCCGCGAAAAATATCAAGAAATTCTCATAGATGCATATAAACGGGGTATGCACGTTTAAGGTGCAGATATATATATAAAAAAAAAATCAGTAAAAAATGATAAATTCAAAATGACGTCTTGAATGAAAAGAAAAATGCAAGACTAAGAAATATAAAGAAATATTCTTGGCAAGCGACGTCTTACTTAAAAATGATTTGATTGATTTTTCATGTCAAGTCAGCAATGACTTTCTAAAATATTTCTCTCATCTATACATTGACGCGATCAACGAAAAGGGGAAGAACAGAGGCAAAATGGTGATATTTCTATGTGAAGAAGAAGAGCGCATCATCTCTCAGTAATTGTTTGCAATTTCTTACGGTATTGAATCGCTAGAATTGTGAACGTTTTTGTGCGAGACAATACAATGGAGTACTTAATAATCGATCAACATTTTATTGAGTTAGATGGCCGGTATTGTTGATGTCATTTCTTAAAATTATTTGGCAGCCGCGTTGTCTCTCTAAAATAATATAACGTATATATTTGTTAGCTGGCAAGCTCTACAAATAGCTCAACGTCGTACTCTTTGATTGTGGTAGAGAAAATATTGTTAAGCAGTTGTCTTCATTTCTGTGAATAGTGACCTAATATTGCCATATAAAAAAATGGCTTAACATTCCTCGCTTCGTCTTAATACATAATTTTCCTACAGGTCAGTTAATGGAGTACATTGTCGGCATTATATAAACAAAACAAAAAGCTTACCTGCAGCAAGCAACGAATGATGGAAGTAAACCTATTGGAGTTGTTACGTTCGTAACAAACATCAATAAAAGCGGAAAACATGTATATAAATGCACCTCTTTGATGAAAGTTGAAAGTTGGAACAGAAGTTGAAACAGAACAGTTGAGCTTAACTTTTTTTATCTTATCAATTTAACTGAACAAATCAAATAAACCGTTCCCTTGCGGTCCGAAGAGTTTCAAAGAAAGCTGAAACTTCCTATGGTTTACAGAATATTCGCTCGAATTTAATTTTCTATCTCAAATACCTATATTAACAGGCGAACAACAACTAAGAGCGATGGGTTGAGAGAAATTTCCACGAATGAGTTTAGCTTTTTTTAAGTCTGGTTTCCCTCTTTAATAATTTGAAAATGTATACATCTAAATCTATGCTGCACTATTTTCGTACAATAACAACAACTACAGTAATAAAAATCAAAGACTGCGTCTTCTATTTGAGCTGCATCAATGATCGATATTTATACGTGCTGTCCCGCATTAGTCAGAATAGTCTTAAAAAAGAAAAAAAAACACGAAATTTTGTGTGCAAAGAATTGAATCGTGATTGCGTGGAAATATATAAAGTTAAAACCTGAACCATAGTTTGCAAGTGATGTTGAGGCAAAGACATTGGTAAAGTCAGGCTGCAACGTTGTTCGGCGCAAAACATAAAACTTCGCGCATAAACTAACAAAACATCCTTTGTCCCTTCAATGCGAATTTTTTTCTTCATCCACTTGTACCCACAAAGTGCAGGTCTTTAAAAATATCCATACCACTTATAAATCCTTATGTTAAATTCTCCTTTTTTTTTGTTTTGTGTAAAATAATAGATTAAATCTCTTAAAAGCAAATATATCCAGCACAGTCTTCTTCTTTTTAATATTTTCAAGAGTGCTGATGTCAACAGACTTAGTGAAACAGATTAATTTGTAGACAAGTTGACACTGTTGCTATGTACTAAGTTAGATGTGTTAATTTTTGGTAGCAAAATTTGAGGAGAGATTTTGATTAAAAAGTGCTTATGCCGTCTTCTAGTCTTGGAAGAGCTTTTAAAGTACAGTCTTAGGGCTTCTATCCATGCATTAAATTTAACTAATTGCTTACCAATGAAGAAGTTTTTTAACCAACGCTCTTAAATAGAAGTTAAATTATTTGCCTTTTATTTATTGTGATTGAATTTTCCTACTTTTATGAATGATTGGTTTTCTTATTTATCATTTTATTAATAATATGTCTGTTCTTATCATCTTTTTTTTTATATTCTTTCTGCAATTTGATAATTAATTAGGGGAAATCTAAGTTAAATTTAAGTATCAGTATAATTAAATATCGTAGACAAATTTGTCGTCAATATGAACTAAATTTATCTAACTTGGAGTTTAATTTTCATTGAAAATAGCCGTCAGGGTAATAATTATCAATGAATTTTCCGTAGAGCCTCTTGCACTTAAGGGCAATTTTGATGGAAATTCTCGATTTTTTTAGAAGGAATTGCACACTTTTGCTTGGATTTTTCTGGAATCTACCGCTTCTGCCAGATAAGAAACTATATGCTTAGAAACGAAAACAAGAAGAATAGGGAGATGTTCATTATTACCTGGTTCTATGAGCAATAACAGTAACATTTTTAGACAGAGTATATAAGCAAGAAATCATTAAATGATGAACTATTGATTCACTTATAAATTTATTTATTTACTTTGTAGCTTTCAAGACCGTTTTTATGTGTGGTCGCCGGCTTTGTCAACAATTCTTCTTCTTTTTCTCCATCAATTGACTCAGAATCAAAACGCGTCCTTAAAATGGCAACAAAAAAAATTAAATAACGCTATATTAGGGCTACGAAAGGGCTAATTCGTCACATTGGTTGAGCTGTTAGTTTTGACGTTATTTGAGCTTCAAAATATCATACATAAGCTGAACTCTTGATATTGAAGCTTTTGATCCAAGACGAGATATAGAAAATTTTATTTAAAACCGAATATTTTTTACTTAAGGTGAACTCATGGGTCCAATTACTTTTTTCTTTGTATAAGTAGACAAGCGTTCAAAGGCATATTGTACAAAAACAATAACTTTACACATGTTGAATGATGAAATCATATTAATATCTGTGCAATATCTGAATACATTACTATTGACTTGGAAGAACAAATATTGTAGCCAAATCTTATCTTAATGTCTTCAAAGCAATATGCAATGGATACATTTTTTAAAATAATTAGCCATTTTATTTCAACTATGGGTTAATATTCATTAACTTTCAGAATCCATAAAACAAGCGTATAATGGAAAAGGATGTATTCTTTTTATATGATAGGCAACAGAGGATTCGGTTTATACCGCCGTATTATAATATAATTTCTCTTTTGTTTTTACATTTTTTCTTGATGTTTTCTGTCAACCAGCAAAAGTGCAATAAAGTGTAATTGATATTTATTGTTGCAAAGTGTATAAAAATTTGGGTCCAATAACAACGCGAAAAATAAAACCTTCGAGCGTTTCATTTTATGAACGTTATATATTGCTGGAACATATTCTCTTACTCTTGTATTTGCTTAAGCACATTTAGCTGTATAACCGTTATATGGAGCAATCAATCCTAATATGGCAAAATCTTCGCTCTTTTTCTTTTTTCTTATTCGCTGTGAAAATTTCACACAAATAATGTTCACTTTAAAGACGAAGACACATCACAACATCGCGAGCACAGCATAGGAACAACTATTTTATTTGCTTCTACGTTAGTGAAATGAAAATTTACAGTTTTGAAATCGGTGAGAAAATGTACCTGTTTAAGAATGCTTTCAAACAAATGTGTCTCCCCACTGTGTGTGTGTACTTTGGAAAACCAATCAAAATTTTTTTTCCAAATTTCTATAATAAAACTTTCATTTTATAAGAAAATAAACGCATTTCTGAAGGCATTTACTGTAAGCTGCTCCAGGTTTCAATTTGCTTCTTGCAAGAATTGAAATGAAATTGTTGAAAATACTGACAATGGGTGGTCGTATGTACAACTTTACAAGCACATACGCAATACATGAAAGACATTAAGCGCAACTTTGCAAAAAAAGAAAAAAAGGAAACAAATGAAAAAACCGAAGCAAACGTGTTAAAATCAAGCGCGTTGCCGACTCATTGTGCAGACACATGTTTTGATAGCTACAATTGCCGCAGACCATAAATAATCGACCAATGAAAAACCAATTTTTGTCAATGTTTTATGAAACAACAACGACAACTATTACAACTACTGTTCTGTGCGCTATACTAAGTGAGTTAAGCGCGTACAGTATCAATGACAATACAAATAAATTTGGCAAATTTCATAATTAAACGTCAATGGCGTTGTTCGTTATAAATCTATGCCTCTAAAAAGGTGGAAAAAATTTCTATTCACATATATATAAAAATGAATTAGATGGCGGACTTCACGCTAAACCACCCAGTGTCGACTTGCCAACATGCACTTGGGCTGCAAAGCAGTCTCAAAACTAGCAACAAAAAAAAAAACAAAATCATAACATAGCAAAAGAAAAATAGACTTGTGTACGGGGCAAACATGTTACACAAGTTGATGACTCAGTAGGGTGCTAACAACTATAAATAAATCGTTTTAAAGTAAATCATTTGCGGTCTTTAAAAAAAAAGAAAAAACAACTAAATGCCGCAACAGAGAGCGAACAAATAGAACAAAATAATGGACAGAAACGCGTTTCAATTAAGCGCCAGCCAGAATCAAGTGGTCGTTGTAGGTGTGGTTGGATATCAAACTGATTTCTTTCTCCTTTCTTTCTTGTTCAAGCCTCAGTCAACAGTATTTTTTTTTGTTTTGATTTTCTAAAGAGAACAAAAAAAAATCGCCTTGTTACTCAGCAGCAAAACTCTTTAATGCTTGTGTTTGTGTGCATTTCATGCCGATATGATTTACAATAGTTGCAAGAATTCCATTATTATTCATAATATTTTAAATGCATTACTATAAGCAGACAAGAAAATTATGTTTTCTTCTAAGTAATTGCCTAAGTTGTAGGCGTTTTTATAATTAAAAAGATTATAGTAGTAGGCTGTGATCTGTCATAAAATGCCCCACATCACATAACAATGTTTCAAAGTAGGCATTACATGGAAACCGGTCGGCAGAACGATCCTATCCGAACCGATTTCCAATAGCGTACGTCCTTGGCAAAACATGCCATTGCACCAAATTTCATCAAAATATTTTAAAGACAGCCTGACTCGTAGGTTGGAGACAAAAGAACAAGACGGACAGACCGACAAATAAGCTCAAAATCATCTTCTGCATTGGTCGTTATAATAAAAGGTGGGCATATCTCAAGTCCCCAAAAATTTAGTATATGCTTATGCCACAAGCCGTGTAGAGAAACACGAAACAAAAAATAAGCCAAGGTAAAAATAAAAAGATTATCATGCAATAGTAAACTAATAATTCTATGTAGAAGATAATCAAGAAAAATAAAGATGGCGATCATCAGCTAACGTAAATAATTGAGCACAAAAGTGGTCTTGCTGGCAGCGAGCGGCAAGTAGGCGAACGCTGAGGCAACCCCTGTTCGGGTCAACTTGGCCAGCGACGGTAGTAATTATGGCGTATCATGCATACTTAGTTATCTGCTACCAAATGGTAAACGAATTAAGACACACTAACCTAATCCACTTATTTTCTTAGTTAGCAACAAAACAATATAAATTAATTGGCAACAAGGTAACATTACTTAACAACAAGGCAGTGGAAATATATTCTGATTACACATTCCTTAGTAGGGGTAATATAATTCCCTTTCACTTCATATTACTTTCGTCATATTTCCTCGTATATGCAGTCCCGCACCACAGTAGTTAATATAGACTAAGTAACCCTAACGTGTGACCCGTGCTGCGCCTACAACCACATTTAAAATCAATAATACTATAGAAAATATGGAAAACTTCAATATCAAAGAATAGTTCTTAATTTCATTCACATCTCTCTAGAGAAATAATAAAGAGACAAAAGAACAAATAGTAAAAACGTGATAGGTATCCAAGATACCTACTTATTACACTCACCGTTTCATAAGTTTCTACTTATTACGCCCATTTATAACAGCGTCGAAGAATATTAATTTTTCTACACTAAATGTGGAATGTTTCATTCTGAAATACTTATCAAAAATCCCATCTATATTCAAAACACTCAAGGTGGGAAATAAAAGTGAATAAGAAAATTAAAATTTGAAATATTACGGTAGGGGAAAAGAAATTCATTATTTTTCGGTAGGTGGCTGTAGTGAGCGATACCTCGTAAAGTATCAATCAAACAATTTCAGATTTATACTCGTGGGAAAGGTGACATTTCCTAATAAAAAAGTTCTTCTACTCTGTTTTTTGTTTGGTCCATTTAGTTGTGAGTTACAGGGTGTTAAAAATGAAAGTTGGTTTATTTAGGTCCACAGTAAAGCTTGAAATTATCCACATAGTTCGCCGTGAGGCCAATATACAGTTTCTTGCTTATTTGCTTTCGAATACTTTGACTAAAGTAAATCTTGTTAGTTAAAAAGTGAAAAAGAAACTTCCTATTGAGCTTGACATTTAAAAACACCAATAATTTGAGAATTAATATCCGCTTTTGTTTATAATCTATTCCAAAAATTTAAAAACTAAAGAAATTTTTACACTCGTTTGCATTCCTCGTTCATACGATTCTTATTTATAATGAAGACTAAAATTCTCTTGTTATAGCCATTTGAAGTCGGAAATGCGTTGACTTCAAATGGCTTTGTCAACAATTACAAGTTCCTCTACGGTCTATTTGTTCGCATAAGCTAATTTAAAAAATCTCTCGTTAATAACTGCAGCCTTTTGAGAATCAAAAAGCGATAACGTGCCTTAGGCTGAGTAGTCCGGTTAAAGGACATAATTGTTGGACAAATTTTTTTATCTCCTTCAACCAATTGCCCTGCATATACCTGTGGATAAGCACAACATAGGTTACGTTACGCCGACGCCCAAGAGTATCGGGAGTTTTGGACATCATCGTCCATGAGCGTCTAAGTTCGAAAGCCTCCAGTTAAGATCTAGAGGCTACACATACAACTACGCCCTACTTTCGGCTGAATGTACGGTAGGCGGTGCAAATAATGGAGATATCGGCTGCAACGAAGTATTTTTTATGCCACTTTATTCAATTTGAAATCACATAAAATACTTTCCAAATACTGCAAACTATTAGGGGTATAAGATAGTAGAACTTATTCGAAGGCAACCTACATTTCATCACGTTTTATCTGACTAATCTTTACCGTTTAATCAAATCGTTATAATTTGTCCACACTAGTTCAATTAATAATTGACTCTTAAGCACGTATGTACATGCATGTATTGCATGCATTAAATAAACAACCAAGCAATAATATTAATTGCAGAATATTAAGCAATTATTCAATGCAACTTTTTTTATATGCATAGATGCCCACGAGGAGATATGAGTGAGCATAATTTCGACTGCCTTTGCTGGCAGAGTAAAAAGAATTTTTGGATTTTTGTAGCAACAAGCACCTCTGGGCGATAGTCGAGCAACAGCAACAAGTACAACGACTACAACTACGTCAACCACGTCGGAAGGAGGAGGTTGTTTTAGTAAACAATGATAATATGCGAATACGCCCAAAAGATTGTAGTGGTTATGCAGGCAACGAACTAATAATTAAAATGAGATTAATTAGCTACGTTGGGGTGATGATGATAATGATGATTACCAGGCAGTGCACATAACACTTAATGATGATTGCAACGGAGATGACGATCAAGGTAACCTATTGCAATGCAACCGCGTTGTACTTGCATTGCATTGTATTATGGTATTCAAGACTATCTATATACAAAGTGTTGCCAGCTTGTCGCCACCATTGTATAACAATCGATCTTAGAGAATGAAAAAGGCACCAAACCAACCGAACCAAAAAGAAAAAACAAAAAAAAACGAAATACAAAGACATAATGAAATCGTGGTATGTTGCGCAAACTGCTTTCTTGGCAAATACATACAAACATATAATTTAAAAATAAACAACGAATTACGCGTTCAGTCGATATAAATGTCCGTGTGTGCCTCTGTAACAACTGGGTGGTTGGCGTGACAAACTGAACAACATTCGCGGTTTAATTACACATTTCATAGTTGTTAATTTTTCAATTTTTCCAACTGTCAGTATATATGTTTACTTGCTGCTGTGACTGTGGATTATATGGAAGATTTAAGACCACCACCAGAAATTGTGTAAGGCTACTACTTGTAATTGTTTGTAGGCAAGTGCGCACATATCTGCGCCGAACACAGGTGTATCTGAAAGCTTAATGCATCCACTGCACATTCATACTATCCGCAAAAAGATGTGCACTGCGTTGCACACTGTGCCGTGCTAGACCCTCTTGACACTCAGTGGGATACAATTTCAACAACATTTCAGTAGAGCCTTTCAATTCTTCTTTTTTCTTTCTACTTTCGTGCTGTTACGATGCTTGTATACCCGTTCGCAATACTCTCATATAAACATACATGTCCGTATGTCCATACGTACGTACGTCTAGGTGCACATTTGTGTAATTTTTTTAAGGCGCCATTCATTTAGCTTTTTTTCTTAAATTGTAATTGATTTAATTTCATTGAGATGGTTTCAATATTTCTTTTATTAGCGGCAATCTGCTTTTCACGACTTGAGATATTTATTTCTCTGCTCACAGTCTATCTGTCAAAAATCGATTAGCGTCAGTATATCAGTCGAAGAAAAAAGCACAGACCTGTAAGGAGTAAGGCTACCTTTTGTAGGCACTGAAGTATGAAACATTTTTTAGAGTTTATTTACGAAACAGCAATGGAGTTATTAAAAAAAATTTCTGCTCACGCTTACTTCGTCAAAGCATATAAGAAATTTTTCGAGCAGTATTTTGCATACGCAAAACTCTTTCTTGTTTTTTCTAAGATGTCTACGGATCGCATTGTAAGTTTCTGTTGAGCACAAATTTTTGGGAAAATTCTTGAATTGCTCCAAATATATTTCATTTCCTGGAAAAATCTGCAACAAAGAGGCTATTAAATCGATTAGAGTAAATCAACGAGAGAGTTTCTACGTGCTGCGTCAACGAATGTTATTATGAAGTCACAGGTAAAATTTGACGTGATCCATTGAAAATTGAAAGCAATTAAAACATGATCAACTTGAAAAGCGCATTTTCGAGAAAAATAAACAGTAAGCACGATTGCTTGCACTTACGATTTCAAGGACTCCGAGTAGCAAAGGTTACTGTTAAATACATTTTCAAACCATAAATTGCTTTAAATCGACCCTTTGATGCATTATATCCGCAAACGGTAAAACCTGCACGCATTCAATTTTATCCGCCACATATCGCCGTGACTTTCTTTAAAAAATTGACTTTTTGATAAAAAATTACGGTTGGTCAGTTCTAAAGACTAAAAAATTCTATCTGGTTTGCACACTTTAATCACGTTTGGAGAGTGGAAACAATTGTTTAATAACTTTGAAGCAGCTTACGATACACGATTCTGTGACAATTTCACTTGCGCTTTTCTAGTGCTTTGTCCCCACGTTCGTTCATTCATATTAGACCACAATCTTCTTTCCGTACATTTGACGTATGACAACTTGTCGTCTTCCGTTGTCAATCTTATCCAAAACAGTTCGATCTCGCTTCGCTTCAGCACCGATTCGTAGATAGACTTTCGATCCCTTCTATTTTTAACAATCAATTTATATGGTGCCCAATTGTCGACCTATTTGCATTTAGCCTTATAAAAACGGTTTAAAATAGCTTTTTGCTCCGACACGATATCTTTAGAAGACACGTGCCTGTCTAACTCAATTTTTTTGAAAAATTTCATCAGCTTTGTCAACGAATAGTCGACCAAGCATCTTCCTACGCTGATAAAGCATCTTTACCATGAGTATCAACAGCATGACCAGCTGAATTGTACTAAATAGCGAAACCTTTTAGAATTTTGCTAACTGCGCTCTACTTAAAAAATACTTTAATGTTTTTTTTTAATTATCTCCACAGGCGCTAGAATGCATTTTGAGGAGTTACCCGAACTCAAAGTCAAAGCCTTCGAAAAAACGCTAGCTTTCTTTTACTTCCTATTCAAAATAATATCTTTGAACTTCTCGAAATGGGCAAAATAACAACATCGACTTCTTCTTATGTAATATGGAGCAGCGTAAGCCCAATAAACGCATAGAATAACACTCTTGTGCTTTACAGTCATCTTTATGACTATGAATAGTCTTCTCCCTTCGGTAACAACCTTTTTCGCACGAGAGACAATCGGCTACAATAACATCTCTTGGCAATAAACGTGACGAATATTTTCACATTCATCTGTGCGATCATCGAAAGAAATCCGTGTAGTAGCTTGGCTGTACGGATATCCTATGTGCAATGTCCTAGGTAATAGTATAAGAAAAGCAACATATTTCACATTTTAAAGGCACGTTATAAGAGGCCAATTAATAATTGCTACAACCTGTTTGCATAAATAATCATATTTAAGAGGTGCTAACACTATCTGATCACTAAAAGAAATTTTTAAAGTATTGGATTATCCTATTCGTGATCAGAATTCGGCAACCGTCTCTCAGTAACATATGTAAAACAGAACCATCATCCATTATATATAATGTTCGCCATTTTACAATACGGAGCGTTTAATAAACGCAGAATGTGTTTAGATAGTAAAAAGTGCTGACACTGTGGCAGATACATTTCATGCATTTGTCTTCAATAATGAGATGCATTTTTCGCTTGGTGAATATGTCAACAAGCAAAGTTGTCGCGCCTGTGGCAGTGAAAATCTACAAATTACTGTCAAAAACCGTCGTATTGTGGCGGTCTGGAGGTGGTAAACGGGAGTGTTACTCAAATCATCAATTCTGATCGCTACAGCAATGTGATCACCAATTTTTTTTCCGTGAAATTGAAGATATGGTTACTGAGGATTTCAACAGGACGGTACCACAAGCTACAAGGTACCTCACGTCTTGGCATTGTTGTACGGGACACTTCTCAGACATGTAATTTTTTGGGCATTGCAGACAGAGTGAATAAACTCGGTTATTCGGGGAATAGATTTAAAAAATATTCAAAGAAAAATTATTTATGAAGTAATAAGTTGAAGTACTTTTAATTAAAAAAAGAGAAAAGAAAAGAAAATTTAAATATATTCCTTCTCATTTATCTTCATCGACCCATGAATTCATTTTTTGCAATTGATTGCCTTAGAAAAATGTACAACTAATTGCATATTTTTCTCCACGCTTAGCTTTAATAAAGAGAAAATCATTTATTTTTAATTTAGCACTGGCTGTTACCTCGATTTGGTTACAAGTGTTATTTGCTCACCAACAACAACAAACAGGCATATAAAATGAAAGTTATACTTTCTTACCGTATAAAAGTGTAGCAGCTAATAGGGTGGGGTTTGTGTATAAAAGGCATATAAATTCACAATTACAATAGCAGCGGTAACGAAGCAAATATATATAAAGCATATATACAAAAAACGAAAAAATACAAGAAATCGTGTTAATTTTTCCGACTAAATTGTTAAGCTTTAATGTGTTGCATGTTAACGCGTGATTATGACTTTGCCAAAACGTGCTTTAGTTTTACAATAACGTTGTGCTTTCGAAGTAAACGACAAGAAGTAAACTTCCTTATGCCAATTAATTGATATGAGATTTAAAAATGCACGTAGCGGTTGGTGTAATCACTTACCTATAATGGGTACAAAAAAGAAGAAAACAAAACCAAATATTTGAATGTTTGTGCACATAAAATATGTACGTAAGCACTGAAAATGAAAGAATTTGTCCTTTAACCTTTACCCTGAACTTTTTCTGTTCGTATTTAATTGTCAAATAATAAGTTTTTCAATATTACACATTCAGAAAAAGTATGTTAACAGCGTTGCATGTTAATAGGACCGACCACAATAATGAATAATGGGCTTTAAAAATGCAAATATTATAAAAAAATTCTTTAAAAACTCCAAGCTCAGGCGTATAGAAACTTCAATTTAAAACGAAAATATACATGCAACTATGTGTTAACTATAAAACAGGCGCTAAAAAGGCATTGTATGCAAATTCGTAGCCCCCCCTAGGAATTCAAGAGCAATATTTGGCTTAATCTACTTGAGCAGTTTCCTCTCATATAGGCAGATCACGCCCGTATTTTAACTTCATATTCCTAATTGATCGAAGAATGTTTATGCCGTGTGTCACCTTGTTAATTTCATTTTCTTAACTGCCGAGTCGAGTGATTGGAACGTTTGACATTTAGTCAGAAATCTCACATTCGATACCTGGTACGAGAAGGCTGTAAATTTATTGTACTTGACTATGTATGCGTTGTAGTAACACAAACCGATACCTTTTATATGGTAATTTGATCAGTTGTAGTGTTTATGTGCAACAATCAGTGGGCATCGTAGTGCTGATTCCAAATAGTTAACTCACATATCCAGTACGGGTGTTAAGTTTCTACATAGCATTCCAACAAAACCATCATAGTAAGGTATTATTGACTAAGCTTTCTTAGCAAAAACTCCCAACGTGGTCCAACAAGCCCCGTACTCATGAGGTTCGATTCCTTTGGCAATTTTTTTATATCCGAAATTAAAGTTACAACTTGAAAGAAAGCACTTTAACTCATTTGAAGGTGAGTTCGCCCAAAAAGCCAACAGTCTTGTTTTTATCACTTGAAGAGAAACTTTTCATATATGGCCTACTGTCAAGAAGACAAAGCAAATAGTTTAGTGAATCAATTATTCCTAATATTAACTCGCAGTATTTTTCATATGAAATATTTGAAACAATGTAAGTCGGTAAGACCGAGATCCCTGTCCCTGCCTTGCTGTGTCTTGGCAAGCGAAGGTATAAGACTGACTTTTTAAAGCATCTTAAAGATCTCTCCTTCAGCAAGTTGAATATTTTGGTAGATTTATGGTATGGTATGATATAGGATAAGAAGTGTCACATCATCAACAGTGATGCCATATATATATTGAGTGACGTTTCATGTACGAACTATCAAATCTTGACAACTGGGTCTATTTGGTGAGATTTTTCGTTCTATTACCCTTACATAATATGATACCACTACTGATCTGCTTTAGGCTTTAAGCACGCTTCTGTACGTGTTACCGTTGTGCATAATCTCACAATGCACTTGTGCACGATTTTATTTTTCGGAAAGCTATTCAATCCTCTCGAAATAGCCTTGTGCGAATTTTTAAGTTTTCGAGAACTCTCTCTCTCTCTCTCTCTCTCTCTCTCTCTCTCTCTCTCTCTCTCTCT